>PYSR01000091.1:0-134149 GCA_003049425.1 Magnaporthiopsis incrustans
CCCCCGGCCTCGCAGACAATCGCAGCGGAGCGCAAAAAACGTCCTGGCGTCAGGTCGGTGGATCAATCCTGGCACAATCTTTCGTTACTATTGTGTTGTCCATCCCTTTCTCGATCTTGCTTGTCCTTTGGCCTGCGGCGTGTCCTGCCTCGAATAACTCCTCAAACCTCTATTCCACCCACGGTTCCTCTGCATTGTGCATGGCATCGTGCTCGCCGCACCTTATTCGCGCGCATTTTATCCACCACTGAAACACAATCCGCTGCAACGCTGCGACGCCTGCCCGTCGTCCATCGTTTCCGCTGCCCTTCCAGCCGCGCCGCCGCGATCCAACTGCCGTTCACTTAAACTTGCCGTGCGCCGATCAACGCGTCTGCGCGAGACTGGTCCAAAGACGCACACACAGTCGATCTTTTTTCTAGAACGCCACAAGCACAGACATCCACGACCCTCCGTCCCTGAACGACGCGATCTCGTTTTTGTTTGTTTGTTGTTTCCACCTAGACGCTCGAGGACTTCCTAGACGATCAAGATGGCTCCTGGACTCATCGAGCGCATCCAGGCCAAAATCGAGCTCTTCCGGCTCGAGCAGCGGTACACCAAGCGACGGAACCGCCGCTCCACCTTCGTCTCCAACGCCATCTACGTCGACGGCGAGTACGTCTACAACACCCCCACCTCGACGGGAAGCTCGACCAACTCGGCCGGCTCACCCACCGCGGTCTCGCCCAGCTCCCAGACCGCCCCGAGGCGGGCCGCCACCACCGCATTCACCACCGACAACATCCCAGAGACGCCCGCCATGAAGCCTGGCAAGAAGCTCAACAGGTTTTCGTCGATGCCGGGGTTCGGTTCATTCTCCAAGGCGTCGGGCCGCCCGACTGCTGAGCACTGGAGGACAGGCGACGTCTCCGTCTCCGAGGTGCGATGAACGGGCTCCCTCGTTCGTCGGAGCCGTTCCAGACTTCGGCACCAAAAGACATGCAAGCGACGCGTCGCGGACGCTCTGGCGACAACGCACGGCCGTCGTGGTTTGACAAGTCGTGGCGGCTTGGCCATGAATGACAACAACACCTCGCTGGGCACAGCGATTCTTACCTCCACATGAACGTGGCACGGCTGGCGGCATTTCCTGTTCACGACACACTCTTTAAACCATTTTCTTCTCTGTCCTTTGTCTTGTTCCTATATTACGGTTGTCTTGAGGGATGGTTTGATCCCCTCAGGCTGTCAATCGGCCCTCCCGCCTAGCATACGTAGCCTGTTGGCTTTCTGAGTCTGCTACGGGCGTTGGCGGATAGGAGCAAAGGGAAAGACTGGCAAGAGAGGGCGACATGGCAAGCCTCTCTTAGCCGCGTATAGAGACTATTGTTATACGGCCTTGTTCTTGGGGCACTTTTGTAATTTCTCTTCTATTTTGCCTTTTCTTTTTCTGTTGACAAAACTTCATCGCTCCAGGCGTTTTGTGGGAAAGCCGCAGTCCTGCTCGATAGACTGGCTCGGGTTCGCTCAGTATATATATCAGAGTTTGTTGTACCTGGTTTGACGGTGGCGTCCATCTGCATCTATAAACTACTACTTGTCCACTCTCGTGCGTCAACCGGGCCAATGACCTCCGTCCGCTACCCGCCTCGAATGTGACCTGTCATGATCGGGTATAGCGGCCTGCCCGCGGACGAGGAAAGCTCATTTGCTGTTTTAATTGCTGCCTGTTTTTTCCCCGCATGCGTTTTCTTCTTTATCTTTCTCGTTGCCTCTCATGTCCTGTCCCTTCTGCCATATCCCGATTCATCTTCGTGTTTCCCTTCATACTTCTCTTATTTCGTTTTTCCTTCTATCTTGCCTGCAATTTCGCATCCTTATTCCTCTTTCTTTCTCGTTCTAGTGCTTCTTCCTGCACCCATCCCCCTTCCTTCCATCTACCCCCACTTCCCCTCGCCCCAAGTCCTTCTCACATCCCCGTAGCATGAGATTTCTCAACACGGAAACCCTGGCCTTCGAGGAAGTCGACGTCCCGGAGCCCAAGTCCTATGCCGTGCTTTCCCATACTTGGGGTGATGGCGAGGTTACGTTCCGGGACATGGCCAATATTGAGACAGCGAAACTCAAAGCTGGGTTCGACAAAATCGCCAAAACCTGTCTCTTGGCTAGGTTGGAGGGTTACCGTCTTGCGTGGGTCGATACATGCTGCATAGACAAGTCGTCCAGCGCCGAGCTGTCTGAGGCTATCAACTCCATGTTTTCGTTGTACGCGGAATCCGGCAAATGTTTTGTGTATCTCGACGACTACCACAGCGACATTTTTATCGAGGCCGAATTCGCCGCCTGCAGGTGGTTCACCCGTGGGTGGACTCTGCAAGAGCTCATTGCACCAGACGAACTGCAGTTCTACCAGACCGGGTGGCAAGCCATGGGCACCAAAAGATCGCTGCTCCGTTACATCCACGATATAACGCGCATTCCGACCGTCGTTCTCGAGGACAGAGAGGCCGCCTTCACTTGCTGCGTCGCCCAGCGCATGTCTTGGGCTGCCGGCCGAGTAACAAGAAGGCCCGAGGATGTTGCCTACTGCCTTTTGGGCCTGTTCCGGGTCAACATGCCCATGCTTTACGGCATGGGTAAAAAGGCTTTTCTCCGCCTGCAGGAGGAGATCATCAAGGATACAAACGATCTGTCTATATTTGCCTGGGTCGACAGGTCCCTCCACAGCGGTGCAGAGCATGGCGTCCTCGCGGAGTCTCCCGACGTGTTCAAGGCCTGCAGCAACCTCGTTCTCAATGACGGAGAAGCCTTTGCAGGCTACTTCAATATCACCAACCGGGGTTTGCGGATCACCGCTACCGTAAAGATGACAGCGTGGGAAATGCCGTTCACCAACGAGCGATACATGTCGGCCGAAAAACAAGATGATTCTGCCAACGGCTCTCCCAACCCCGAAACCTGTGTCAAGTACGCCCAAGAGAAGCTATATCATCTGCGACTTCACTGCCGAGACCCTACACTGCACCGTGTCGACATCACGCTCGTCATGAGGAAACGAGGCGACGGAACACAGCTCTGCCGGGTTCGATGCAACGACTTTGTGACAGCAGGGAGCGCACTCGACAGCCTGTCTGCTTTCACCATAGAGATGTTCCTGACTGTCACACCACAACAGCTTTGCCCGACGGGATACTTGTTGATGGATCTCCGGTCCAGCTTGCCCGAAGTTCGACTGGACGTGACAGGAAACTTCCCGCACAGCCATTGGGACTGGGACCCGCAGAACGTAGCGGGCCGCAAGCAATGTCGCTTCCACCTGACGGCGCTGTTTTTGGGCTTCAGCCTCATCAAAATCTGCACCATCATGGTCGACCCATCCCCCGAAGACATCCATCCACCTGATTATCTCCTAGTGGCATTTTGGCTCGAACCTTCGATAGGCGGCGGCGGCACGGAGCCGCTTGTCAAGTGTTCCATAAACTATCGCGTGGGCAGCTGGGACAAGCGCGTCTTGGCGGACCGGCCGGAGTTTAGGATCCTCGGGTCTCCTGCCATCAGCCTCTATGACGCACAGTCAATGCTCAGAAAGGAAGTCCCTGGGTTTGCAGCGCAGCAATCCGTATCCCTGGCCGGCGTCTCACTAAGTCATGGCAAGCCGGGGGATCACACGGGCGAAACAGTGTCGGTGCCTGAGATTGTGAGGCCGATGTATTACGATGTTCCCGGGTCGTCCTTTCAACAGCACCTTTTTTTCCCAGTCCAAATCAACGCGGATCTCCAATGTCAGTCTGCCTGATAGCTGAGCACCGATTGTTGTTCGGTAGAGATTAGAAGGGATGACACCGACCGACCTTTACCCTCCTTCCCTTATTCGGACGGGTGCTGAAAGCAAGAGTGGTCCCCGGTGGTAATGCAGGTAGGTCTGCACGACACGCAGACCGCCGAGGGGGTAGGTCGGGAAATGCCATCACCTCGGCACAGAGCATGGCTGCGTGGCGGGGACGGGTAGATGCCGGCGGTATCGGATACGGGCGGCCCCGCCCACACGAGTTATCGGGGCATGGCGTCCGGCGGGCCTGTTGGGCCTAGGAGATTGCAAACAGAGACGATAGCGCCACGGACACTCGAGGGAGAGCTATTCATGGGCAATGACGGCCAACGGGAGACCGCAGCCGTCTTGTTTCAGTATCAGTCCCGATGGCCATTGTGTTGCTACGGTGTGCTGTCCCGGAAATGTCCAGCATATTCTAGCGCCAAGCAGGCTGACGGGAGATGTTACTCAAGCCCAGCAGCGGAACGGCAGTTTTGGGAAACGTCCTCGATGTTGAAGCATGGCCGCTCCAGGTAAACGCAGATCTTTGGTATCCTTGTATCTATCTGAACAGGAGGTCACCCCCATTCGCGCTCCTGGGCACTCCGTCGTCATCCACGCAAATGACAGCAGGATATAAGTGGAAACGAGGTCACTGAAATAAAGAAAGTAGGACAAGATGCACCAACAGATATTCCGACGGAAAGTTGCTTGCGTGGATGATATGACCCACAGACTTCTTCCCTCCCCTTTCCGCTCCTTGGATGCCGGGCCCCGGCGTCAAAGACCTGTCACGCATTCTCCCCACCCCAGTCTTGTGATCCCATCTCCAGCATGGAATGAGACGCTGCATTTTGGTGTTCCCATGTGCGCTGGCACAAAGAAGCGACGCTTTTCAAGCCAAGGTCGGGGGTGCATAAAGCCACGGTGAAAGCGGCAGACGATCCGACTGGCACGCCGGGCTGGGAGGCCTCTGGAAAGTCCTCACTGACATTCTCGTTCCTCAAAGGCATGGCGCTGCGGTCTGACATTCGAAGTCGGAAATAAATTGCTTGTGGAGCGTTGGTGAAGCTAGGCGGGCTCTTATGAGCGAACGTCACCGTCCGGGGAATTCCCAAATTGCCCCGGAGTGGCCTTTGTAGTTGGCTTTTTTATTGAGGTGTGGCTAGTGAATGAATGATCATGTTTGCCTATATAAGGTCGTCGGTGTTTGCCTCGCTCAGTATGGGGCAGGGCTTCCCGACCATAGCGCCCCCGGGACCTAGAGCCAAGCCGGCGTTTGCGCGCGTCTTATATCAAAAAAGCCTTCTTGCAGAATCTGAAAAGTGACGACTCAATTCTCGGCGGCGTGCCTGCAGCATACTGCGATGACCGACTCTTGGCATTGAGATACCGGGGAACGACCGTATTCCTCACCATGAGCACACCATACGATCTAAGGCAGTTCGACCATGCCTTTAACCAACAAGACCACAATACCCAACAGGCTCGGAACGCGCTGGAAACCACGGTATTTACGCCAAGGCCCGCCTCTGGGGTCTTTGGGCGCCTGAAACCCTTGAGCTCCAACCAAAGAAAAAAAAAAGCTGACGCAAAAACAATAACCAGATACCCCTCCCGCCATTCGAAGTCGAGTGGGGCTACGCGCACGGTACCAGCGAGTATATGTGGCCGCCGGTGGAGATGGGCGGCGAGCCAGACACCGACTACGTCGAGCGCGTCGTGGTGCTGGTGCAGAATCTCCCGCTCAACACGCCCCCCGACATCATCCTCAAGGCGGCCCGGGCGCTGACAGGCAACGCGGGCTCCGACTTCGGGATCCTCTATTTTGCTCGCGGCGAGCCCGGCAGCGTCTTTGTGTACTGCACCGACGCGAGCAAGGCCCAAAGCCTCGCAGAGCTCCTGCAGCGACACGGCCTCCCGCACAACCTCGACGCTGCCCCTTCTCAGTCTTCTCTCCAACCCGGCGGCAGCGGCCTCAGCGAAGGCGACAAGAGGCGCCGCGGGTGGCAAAAGGCAAAGCCCCAGTTAGGCAAGGGCAAGGGCAGGGTGGACGCCTCCGCGTCGGACGCTGCGGTTCCTGAGATGCCCAACTGGCCGCTGGTCGCCGAGCACTGCAGGTTCTGCATCTCGTCGCTGTTTCTGCAGCATTTGAGGGAAATGCGGAACGTGCGTGGGAAGGACACGTCACGGAAGCTACGCGTTGCATGGGAGAGAACTCACCCAAGCGGCCGGCTGGAGCCGCCCAAGAAATCCAAGAAGTCCAAGAAGTGACGGAGGTATGTGGTCAGCTGTTGGATGCGTCTTAGTTTGTCGCGTATGGGCGTTGGCGCCGGCGGGTGATACGAGGCTCTCGTCGTGTGGTAGCACGGGGTCGAGGCCGAAGCAGTATTTTTATAGGTAGGTTTGCTTGAGTATTTTGAAGGAGATGTTGGACACAAAGGATAATCGGGGTTTTGCTGGTGTATCAAATATGCCGGCGAGAGATCCATCGCGGTTTCTTTACAGTCAACAGACAAACTGCAGGCGCAAAGACGACACTGTGTCGTACGTGTGCGAGTCGGAGTTGAGGATCGAGGTACGCAGTGGACCGACTGTGGCTGATCACGGGCGCCGCCTGCCGCCTCCATACAGTTTACTGCAGCCCGTAGCAAAATGCGCCCTCCTGGGAGATGAAAAAAAGCTTGGTCCTTGAGCAGACAATGGGACAGCGGAGGTGGGCCCAAGGGGCACCTCCTTGAGAGGATGATGAGGATAACTAGCCCGAATACATGTCCAGGTTTGACCTGATGCAACAGTCGACGATATGGTGGCTAGATAGTGGGAAACGCCTGAGGCGACCGAGTCAGAGTAGGCCGGCGATTCCAGTGATGCCCAATCTCAAGTCTCTGACGACAGATTGATGCGCTGGGAATACCGTCGAGGCCTCAGGAACCCGCACATTGTTGTTGGTCTGTATGTGTCTCCCACGCGCGGGGGCAGTAAATCTCCAGCGGCCGCACGGCTTTACACACTGGTACTCTAGGAATGCTGACCTAGAGGCCGACCCTTGCAGCTTCCGCCACCGCCGTCGCCCCCGTCCATCCTGGCATGCTCACGAGCTGCAGGCCGCGATCAAGATCACAGAGCCAACAGCAGCCTTGGCAACGTGCGATCTCCGCCAACCCACTTCTTGTGCTACTGCAGGTCAGCTCTGCGCCATCTAGGACGGATATAGCGCCTTGCTGCTACGCGTCACCTTGGCTTCGCCCCCGATTTATACATCTCCTGTGCCACCCGATCACCCTCTCTCGGTCCGGTAATCGGCATTCACGGCGCTGCGCCCATCAAAGAATACTAGCCATGGCCGTGAACGATGGATACCTACGTAAGTAGGTACCTAGTCTGTGGTAAAGATGACTTCAACTCATTTAATTCTGGGCTGCGTCTGTGAAAGTCCTTTGAATGCTTAGCCAAGCTACTAGGCAACTCAGGGGTACAGTTGGGATATTGTGCGGTCCAGTGCGGGGGAAGGATCAAGCTGGCGACCGACAACCTCCCACAGACCTAGATAATGAGGGAACTATCCGCGACGAGAATGCAACCTTCCAGAAGAGGCGGAACGGGGGCCCAAGAACATATCGCCAACATCTAGCCAGGCGCCATCTCAAGTATAAAAGCCAGCTCATGCCTCTGCCGTAGGAGACAGCAGGACCACTATCATCCAGGCCAACCAGCACTTCCACAGCCTAGCCCGGGTCAACACTTGATCCCAAACAAGCCCCGATCCCATCCGAGTGAAAATCTCTCCCTCCTCCACTGCGTTCTTCCGAGCTTTCCACCGAAGCATAATTAGTAAATACGCCCCGCCGTAAGGAGAAGAGAGATATCAAGAGGTTGGACGGTATCTGGCTAACAAAGTTTCCAGCCAGAGCGAGCAAGATGCAGCTCAACATCGGTCTGATCCTCGCCTCCCTGGCCGCCATCGCCGTCGCCTTCCTCGCCGGGAACAGCCTCGCGGCCGAGGGAACTTTGGAGGCTCGCCAGGGCTGCCGCCTTGACGAGTTCCGCGGCGTCACAGTGCGTGCTGGCGTCACCGCCAAGTGCGTCTAGAAGGCGTGTACCAACGAGAACTCGTAGCGCGTCGTCCGCGACTGCGGTATCGGCTCCAGGTGCCACGCCAACCCCACCACTTGCCGCGCCAGGGGTGGGTCACCGTTCCGGGTGTCCACTTGATGAATAGATGAATTATAGGGGAGCATATATCTGGGAAGCTCTGAACTGGGGGCTGCTTATTTCTTGCACAGAAAACAAGCTTGTTCCAAGACAGCTGCTTTGATTAGTTAGGAAGACAAGAATCTGCTCGGACTGAGGTTGGATTTTATCGTGCTGTGTCGTCAACTTGCCTTTTTAAAGTAGCTCAGGTCGTTAACAAATAGCACGAATGGGCTCGATATTTCGTAACGATTAAGCCCTAACCTACCGTTGCACTCTTATGCCCCTGTCTGTATTCCCATTGAGGCTATGATGACTGGCCAAACCATTACCGCCAAGATATCTGTATGGAAACCGCACCAGATCTCTAGATGATACCAGGAGCAACATGTGCCCTCAGGCAAATTGGAGAATAGATCCTTGGACGATATACACGGTACCAGTTCAAATTGCCTCGAGCCTACCTGATTTACGCTACGATAGTGGAAACGTGTGTGGTGAATACGGAAGTTATGGCTGGTCCACGACGAATTAATGGCCAAAAGCTGGAGAGTTGGCAGGCGTTGGTGTTGCTTGGGCGGCGAAGAGGAAGCAACAGGTATCCTGGTAAAACTAACCCGAAATAATTTAAAACAAGGTTACTTGCGAGGAAACCGATCTCTGCGACGAACACCACGACCTCGCCTTGACTGAGGGTGAAAGGTAGTGCGCCTCGCAGGTAGGCTAATTTTTGAGGTTGCATTGACCGGATGGCGGCTCGCTAATCCTGGCTCAAGGGTAATTGCACGGCACGAGCACGCGGAAAGTCAAAATGGACGTCCGCCCCTTTGTCCAAGGAAGATAACCCGGCTCTCACTCACATACTCCCAAATCGACCACTTCCCCGTCACACCGCCGTCTTGGCGACGCGAGGAAGCCCCTCATGCCGCGTATTCCGCTCCGAGTCGCCCATTCGGAGAAGGACTCCACCTCGAGCCTAGGGCCAATGGCGCTCGCGATCTTTCATTAACCTATAGGAAAGACACCTTGGTGAAAACGGAGCCCCTCGCCAGGAGTGTTCAGGAGTGGAGCCAGCCACTGCCATCCTCGACAGCATGATTGATGAGCCGATCATCGAGGACCCGAATTACAAGGCTGGGGCAGGCAGCACGAAACTAGCCTCGGCAGGGAGGGAGTCCCACTGAAGCCACGACAATGCGGTCGTGAAGCTTTTTGGACTTGGCGGGCCATGGCCGAGAGCTCGAGGGCCGCGAGAAAGCGTCTAAGCCCAGGCAGTGGGATGCCTACAAGCTATAGGGCCGGTTGGGTTGATCGAGGGGCTGCGGGGCATGAGCCCGCGTCACGCCTTTATGCTCGCTTCAATGAACCGTGTCTGTGCCGGACACCCGCTATCGGCGTGGAGCTCAGCGACGGGCAGCAAACCGATAGTCTCGCTTGCTTGAAATGGTGGGCCCTACGCGTCTTGGCCGCCTTGGCCCTTACGTTCTGCTTCACAAAATGACGTTAAAGGCCCCCGGATTTTCCCATCCTTTCTTGGAGCCCTAGGCTGGCCCGAAATCAGAAGAAATCTTTGGACTCTTTTCTCCACAGCGAGGGCTGAAAACTTGGGCATATCGGTTCAGAAGATCGCCCTCGCGCCGTGACCAAGCAATCTTTTCTCCTCCTTCACACCGATAAGCAACGACGAACACTACCTACCTACCCGAGCGGCATCGGAATCCGGCATCTCCTCCCCTCATGATGGACGGTAGAACGCGGTTCCTGCTGACCGGCCTGGTCTTAGTGATCTGCCTGGCCAGCCCCGTGCTCGCGTTCGGCGCGGGCAACATCAGCAGCAAGTCGAGCATCGAGGGCATCAACTGGCGGCACGGCGACATCGAGGATGCGCTCCTCGGCATTCTGATGGCGCGCAGCCTGAACAAGAAGGGCAAGAAGTTCAACAAGGCGCGTGACCCAGCCCTCGTTAGCAGCTTCAGGAGCATACGACTAACATGACAAGGGTGTATGCACAGTTGATGGTGTCTAGGGTCTATTTTGGCAACTGGCTGCGAGACTACTCCCAAGCTGTAGACGTGGGCACTATCAAGAGTGTGTCATACGAGGCCATCAGGCTTGTTGTGTACGTTCTTCTGAGCTTTTGGGTCATCTACTCGGCATTCACGAGACTAACCGGCTCCAAGCGCAATTCTGGCCTTTATGAACTTTGGCCTCGGCTCCAAGGAGTTCGAGGTCACACCCGAGCGCCTTGGCTGCTACCGACCCGAAGAGCATATCGACAATCCTAAAGGGTACGGCGGCGACGACGACGCGCGGCAGTACTGGCACGGGCTGCGGGGCCCTGTCGACGAGGAGCTAGAGCTCGCCATCGACGAGGAGACGGGAATGAAGAACTACATCGGAAACGAGCGTGTCGGAATCGCCAACTCTGCCAGTCTCTTGCGGCACCTCCTCGGCGAGTGCATCGAGCGCGGCCGCAGACACGGACGGGACGGCAACGAGGAGGACCTGTACGAGTGCCTGCGACTTATGGGTACGGCGCTGCACTGCCTCGAGGATTTCTTTGCTCACTCCAACTACGTGGAGCTGGCGCTGATCGAGATGGGAGAGCGCGAGGTATTCCCGCACGTCGGCCGAGATACACGTCTCCGTCTCCCTGGCGCACGTCACCGAGTGTACCCCGTCGTCACCGGTACATTTGGCGAGGTCGACTTCCTGCACTCGGTTGCGGGCGAGGTGTCGGACAAGCTGATGCAGAACGAGATGCAGGAGCTACAGGCGCACCTGGAGGACAACCAGAACCAGAATCCGGACACGAGCCTGTTGCGCACCCTGCTGGATATGATCCCCGACGGCCTGTTCGGCGGCGAGCACCAGAGCGACAAGATGAGCGAGATCCAGCAGAGCTGCACCAACGCGCAGATGGAGGGGCTCGACGTCAGGCCGCACCGCGAGCCCGAGGAGATGACAATATGGGTCGGCAACATCTTCCGCCAGGTCGTTCCCATCATCGAGTGGCACGACCGCATCATGAAGGCCATTTCGGATGCGCTGCCGACCATCCCTGTCATCCCCAAGATCATCGAGCAGCTCGAGGACCAGCTCAACGCCTTTGTGCACGCGCAGATAGCCCCCTTCGTGGTGCCCTTGCTGAAACAGATCCAGAACGAAATGGGGGCCGGGTCCGAGGGAATCATCGAGAGCAGCAAGCACAACCAGCACAACGTGTTCGAGAACGACGAGGAGACGAACCCCACGCACTCGATGCTCTCCAAGGACCACTTCACCAACCTTCTCAACGAGCCTGCCGGCAAGACGGCCGCCGAGATGGTCAAATGGGCCGTGCCGCACCTGATGGAGGCCATCGACAACGAGGACGTCGACATCACACGGACGATCGACTGCATCATCTCGGGCGTCTTCCACCACCCTTGCCAGCGCGACATGGGTGGCGCGGGCGCGGCTGAAGCCCGCACCATCTTCTTCAGCTGCGTCGAGGCCTGGTGGAATGAGATGGATCCCGAGAAGCAGGACGACTACCGGCGCCGCCTCAGCCGCGACGGCGTGCGCAACCACGAGAACCACAAGGAGGGCGAGTGGGACAGCGGCCACGGGCACGGCTGCCTCGGCAAGCTGGAGCAGGCAACACAACACAGCGGCAAGAAGAAGGATGAGACGTGGGAAGACAGGATCGCGACCTCGGCGGCGAACGCCATCGTGGCCAGCGTCACAGGCGCCGTCAGCGACTTGATACCGCAGCAGCAGCAGGTAGGTGATGGTAAGAGCGAGGGCGGTCTCGGTGGGGTTCTCGAGTCGATTATAGGCGGCTTCCTAGGGGGTGACGGCAAGGACTCGTCCCACGGCGGCCGCGGAAACGACAGTGACGGACGCAGCCACAATCACAACCACAACCACAGCAGTTCATCGTCCTACGGCCACCAAGATTACAGCGGCTCGTCCTCGTACAACAACCGGCCGAGCAGTAGGCAGGACCAATACTTGTCGACGGACAGCCGCCCAGAACACTCATACGGTTCTTCGTCTCGACCGAGCTCTTCTCACCACCGACCTACGTCTTCGCACCGGCCAACTTCTTCGCATCGACCAACGGGGGGCCACGCAGACAGCTTCTATGCCCATGGTTCGAGCTCTGGTGGCGGCGGATACGGTGGGTATGGAGAATCCCAGCAGAGCGGCTATGGCGGCGGTTACGGCAGCCCACAGCAGTCGTACAATAGCTACGGGGGACAGCAGCATTACGGCGGCAGCTATGGCGGCGGCGGCGGTTACGAGCAGCAGCAGCAGCACGGCGGTGGCGGCTATAGCGATTACCGGCAGAGCAGCGGCGGCGGATACTACGGTTCGCAACAGCAGCAGCAGCAGTACAGCGGCCAAGAGGAGGATCCGCTTGCCTATGGCACGTACAATCCCGGCCGCCACGAGAGCAGCTATGGGGAAGGGTATGGGCATGGTGGGGGCTACGGAGGCGGCAGCCACAACTCGGCAGCAGGGTACTCTGGGCAGAACCACTATGGGCACCACGGAGGGTCAAGCGGCTACGGAAACGGCCATGGAGGGCCGAACTTTGGTGGCTGGTAGGTGTGATCGCAGCTGGGGCCCATTGGAGAAGTTTACACGTTGAAGTTCGTACAGAATAAACATTACGAGTTTTAAAAAAAATATCTAGTGCAAGGGAAAAGAGCAGTTGTGAAAAAAAAAGCCACAATGGAAGAATGCCAATCCAACCGACGAGTACTTTCTCAAGGCTTCCGCCGCCGGATCTTGAGGGTGTCCCACATCGGGGGCGCCATGCTGCCCACGAACCACTTGTTCAGAGGCCGCTCGGCGATGGGCTGTATCTCGTAGTGCAGGGCAATGTACGCCAGCGTGAGTTTCAGTTGGTTGGCCGCGAAGAAACGGCCGGGACTATGACATCGCTCGCAAGTTAGTCGTCGTTCGGCCACGGGTATGCCCCAGGATACGTCTGCGCACGGTACGCAATATCGCGGAACGCCCCAAAGATTGGTGACACCGGTCGACCTTACCAGGCATTGGCGCCGTGCGAAAACGCAAGGAATGTGGGAGACGTGGACACCAGCGCGTGCGGCGGCCCCTGCTGGCCAGGATCCTCGTCGACGAACCGAAAGGGCCGGTAATCGGCCGCATCGCGGTACACGTCTTCGTCGCGGTGGACGCTGTAGGCCTGGAAGCCGACGTTTGCACCGGGCGGCAGGTGCGTGCCGTCGGGCAGGCGCACGCCGTCCCGGGCGACGACCGACTTCATGACGCCGCGGGCGACGAAGCCGCTCAGCCGCATGCTCTCGCGCAGGGCCGAGTCGACGCGGCGAAGGCGGGCCAGCGCGGCCTTGGACGTCCATGCCGGCGCGGTGGTGGTGAAGCTGGCGTTTTCTTCCCGCTGCTCGAGGACCTCGTCGCGCATGGCGTCGAACCACTCGGCGCTGTGCGCGGGCGACGCGGCCAGGTCGAAGAGCGCGTTGGTCATGCTGATGACGGACGACTGGATCGCGGCGAAGCATAGGCACGCCAGGCGGCCGGCCAGGACTTCAGGGGACAGCTCTTTCGGGTCCCAGTGGGCTTTGGCGTGGGAGATGGCCCATTCGAAATAGTCGTTCTGAAGAGGGTGGTCAGGATAGGGGCTAATAAGAGCAGTGACATTTTGGATTTTTTTTTTTTTTTTTTTTTTTTTTTCACGTACCCTTCGACTCGGACTGCAGTGGGACTGCTTATCGGCCGACTCGCTCAGTCGTTCTTTTATAAGGGGCATGACGTGCTTGGCAAAAGTTCGGTAGAGCATCTTGTCATACGCAGTGATGATCGGGCCAAAAAGGCTGGTAGGGGCAAGGTGATAATCGATGTTAGTGGGAGATGTAGACACTGGAGAGACAACATCTGGTACCATTTATGCCCAAGTCTTTACTAGCCTAGAAACGAGGCAGGCACAGGTCTTTATGACGATGCGTGAAAACAATATAGGACTCACGGCTTGAGGAATCCCGGGAGCAGGTTGAGGACGGCCGCAGACACGACCACGTTCTTGTCGAAGCGGCGGGCGCAGCTCAGGAACTCGTCGTTGCGGCACAGCTCCTCGCCGACGAGCACGCGCACCGACAGGCGCGAGATGACGTCGAGCAGGGTGTCGTAGACGCGCACTTCGCGCCACTCGCCCGTCTCGACGCCCCAGCGCTCGCGGAAGCTGCGGTCCAGCTCGTCGGCGATGTCTACGGCGAAGTGGCGCAGCTGGTGCGTCAGCTCGCGGCGGATGATGCCCGGGTGGACGGGCTCCCGCACGATGTTGGGGTGCAGGAACGTGTGGTCGGCCTCGAGGAAGCGCCGGTTGACCTCGGTCTGGCTCAGCACCGTGTCCGGCTGCTCCAGCAGCCATCGCACCTGCGACGGCGGGAGCACCACCTCGGGCCCTGTGAGGATGTGCGGCAGGACGTATGCCTGGTTTCTTTTGGAGTACTAGAGCGGTTTGTTTTAGCCTGTAAGCGGAAAAAAGGACAGCACAGGCCAGCGTCCAGGCTAGCAAACGCCACCCGGCTCACCTTGTAGTATCCCTCATCCATCAAGGCCTTCATGCCAGAAATGCTCCGAAGGCTCGCCCTGGCGCGGGAGAGTGGGCCGCCGGTAGACTCGACGCCCGCCCACGGCAAATTAGCGGGGATGGAGGCATTCGAGCAGAGGCGCCACGCCAAGTTCGCCAAAATGGTCGCCGCCACCAAGAAGGAGACGACAAAGAGCACCCCTATCAACGCCTGAGGGCTGAAGGCCAGCAGGGTCATTCTGGTGCTGTGAAGGCGTGGAAGACTCTAAGTCAAAGGCTGGCCCATGGAAGATGGCGTATCCGGGCAGGAGACGAATAATACGATCGACCAGTATGGAAGTATCGTATCAGAAAGGCTAGAGAGCCACAAGATAGAAATTGCGGAGTAGTTCGAGTCCTAATAGCTTTCATCGTAGGGCAATGTCTAGACGTTGTTTTCGAGATTAGTCAATCCCTGAAAAGCGGCACCAACTGTGCCCCTGCGTTATCGTATCATCCGGTGGCCCTGGTTCCCGTCCCCGCGTGGCATGCCTGGTTGCTAGTGAGGCTGCTGTGGCTTCGGGGATACGGGTTGGCGCCTGGGCGAATGACAATGCCGACCGATGAAGGAAGAGACACTCTCACATCGTAGTGGACCGAACATCACATTGGCACATCCTAAACACACCGAGGCATCTGGACTTGGCGGTGCTAAGTGCCGAAAGATGCAGAAGGAAGGAATCACGACAAGTCAGGCTCGTTTGCCTTGTTTCAACTCGGCTCCGACAAAAGCTCACACGAGGCGCACATGCCATCCGTTCTAGCTACGCGTCGGGGCCGACATGGTGTGCGAGAAGCAACTAACAGGAAGCGGCATGGACAGACGCAATCTCCACAATGGCAACCCGAGCCCGATGGATCGTCAGCCGCCACTCGCCAATGGGGAGGCCCAGGTGCGCCAATAGAAGCAGCGCGCTAGGCGTTGAAGATCCAACAGGGAAGGGATCGACATCAATACTCCCATTCTCGATTCCAATCCCTTGCACAGGCTCAAAAACAACAGTTTTCAACCCTCTCGGTATGGAAATCCCACGGGACCCTGTGTAACGCTCCCACGCCCATGAAGGAACGGAGTGTTTGGACGAGTCCCTCCGCTTCACGACGGGCAGGCTGTGGTTTAGATAGCAATGCGAAGGCACGCAGAACTGCACCGGATCGCGGACGTGGTGGTTCCGGGAAATGTTTCCCGCCCGAACCCCTGTTTAGCTTAATCTGGACTCGCGTAGACATGCGTTCTCCTTGGTCTAATGCGGATGGATTTGAAAAGTAAGGAAGGTTTCCCACCATTTGTTCAGCTGGTGACAGGGGTCTTTTTCATGTTATCTCTGGCCAGGGCAGGGCAAAGCCTTATCATTGGCTCCGTGCATCCCTTGCGAAGAAAAACAAAGCAACCGAGCACGGCACAGCTCGAACATCTGGGCGTGACAAGACAATAGAGAAGACAGGGCGAGGACCAGCTGAACACACACCCCAGCCTCCCACCTAGGTGGCTGTGAAAGACAAAAAAAAAACTAGGAAAGAAGAGGCTAGACCAGAGAAAGAAAGAAATACGAACAGGCGGCACATGGAAGCCTCAAAAAGCGGCCAATGGCCGACGCGAACAGGTTCGTGTCTCGTGCCGGGATATAAGGACGCGCGCAGCCACGTTATTTCCCCTCCACTCCAGCCCGTGTGTGCCGACTGGGGACCATGCTAGCAATATTTTTGGTCTTGGCCGTCCATTCCAGATAAGGGAAGGGGCTTTTGGAAGGTGGAGGCCCATCCAGCCGCGCGCCCTGAGCGCTTTCTGTTTATCTCTGGTTTGTCGGTCAATATCGTCCCGGTTCTGACAAAAACCACAGGGCGCCGGGTTCGGGTGGGCGTTGACTTCCCGTGGACGGGTTGTAAGCTGCAAGAGTTGTGCCGTCGTCGAGGGATTTCCTCCCCGAAAGCGCAACGACATATCACACCCATCTTCCTCCTTTTGCCGCCGCCCCAATTCCACCATCATCTGTCTACGCAAGGCCTGCCGCCCTTCCCTCAAACACAATGCACCCCCAGCGGACCCTCGCCCCCGCGGCGGCAGCAGCGGCCGTCATCTTTTCGAGCCTCGCCGGCGCGACGCCGCACCCGCAGCCCGAGGCGTTGGCGCAGCGCTCCGACCTGCCCGTCGTGAGTCCGCTGCTGAACCTGCTGGCCGCGCCGCCGCCCGAGCCGCTGCGCACTACCAAACAGTCGCCGCAGTGCGCGGCCATCAACCAGGGCGAGCTGCAGTGCTGCCGCGCCACGGTCGCCGGCGACGTGCAGCTCGTCGTGTGGCTGGCCCACATATACGGGTACACGCTCAACCCGAATGACATTAACGGGCTTAACTGTGCGTCTTTTTTTTTCTTCTCTCCATATTTCTCTTCATAGTTATCCCATTCTTGGGCCAGAAAAGAAGTTCAAAGTGCTGATCGATCGACTTCCGTCGTGTTACAGGCGATGACCAGCTTGACAAATGCCCAGGCGTCAAGGTCTGCTGTCAAGTCACAGCTCTGGTGAGTTCGACGACCCTCAATGGTACCTACACCGACGTACCAGGTAGACCGTGGATGTGTGCTGACCGAGTTCACATAGTCGCCGCTGCTGTCGCTGTGGTGTCAAGACTTGTAATGATTGGGAGCAGACCGGAAGGCTCTGTTGTGAAAAGATGGTATAGGGGGTAATATCCGTGGAAACGTGAATGGTAAAAAGCCAATTAATGAGAGAAATCCTAAAGAACAATACGAAGTTCCAAAAGGAAAGACCACTCCTCTAGTCTAGGGAAAATCTAGAATCAGGACTTCTAAAGATTCCTCACCGAATCCCTTTTTTGCTTGCTTGCTCCTCGCCACGCGCCATGCATATAGTATAATAATGGTACATTCATCACAGATTTCAACGCCGTGGGCCGGGAACTTGGTAAGATGGTATCATGGTATTCGCCTTATTTCTGGCGCTTCAGGGTTTTGACTGCCATTTCGATCAGGCCGTCCTTGGCCTCGCAGTCGGGGAAGTGACTTATAGCAGCGATAGCCTGCTCCGAGTAGTCCTGGGCCAGCGCCCGCGTCTGTTCTATGCCGTCGCTTGCGAGGACAACCTCCCTTGCCTGCAGCGCCGAGTCAGTTCTGGTCGTGGTTCGCAGTCACCAGGGAGAACATGAGCAAAACTCACCCTCGCTACATCTCCTTGCTGAGAGAACTTCCTCCCCACGAGCTCACCAAGCTCCGGGTGCGTCTTCCAGGCGAAGAGCAGCGGCGCGGTGGCCAGGCCGAGCTCCAGGTCCGCACCGGCGGGCTTCCCCAGCTCGGTGGCGGAGCGCGTGTAGTCGAGCATGTCATCCACCAGCTGGAAGGCCAGGCCGAGATTCCGGCCGTAGGCGTACGCGGCGTCGACCGTCGAGGCGTCGGCAGAGCCGAGGAGGGCGGCGGCGCGGCAGCTCTTGCTGATGAGCGAGGCGGTCTTGAGGTATGTCTTCTGCAGGTAGTAGGCCAGGGCGTCCTCGCTCCAGCGGGGCCGGGACTCGTCGCGCGTCGTGTTCTTGAGCTGCATGAACTCGCCCTCGACTAGGTTGGCGATGACGGTGGCCAGCAGCTCCGTGACCTCGGCGTCGCGCAGGCGGGCCAGCGCAACCGAGGCGCGGCCCAGCAGGAAGTCGCCGCCCAGAACCGCCATCTTGTTGCCGAACTCGAGGTTGGCCGAGGGCGACCCGCGCCGCGAGACCGAGTGGTCGATGACGTCGTCGTGTAGTAACGATGCAGTATGGATCAGCTCGGCGATCTCGGCTAGTCGTCGCTGGGACGGGAGGATGTCCGGGTCGCCTTCGAGGGTGGCGGTAGAGGGTGGTGATGACGGGGTTGTGGGCGCGGGGGCGGCGGCTGTCGCCGAGGGGTTGACGTCGCCGAGGATGCCGAGCGGGGTTATAGGCGTGTCGATGCCGGGGGCGGCGGCGTCGATGTAGCGGTTTCGGGGCGCCTTGGGGCAGAGCGAGGTTGCACGCGACATGAGCAGGACTATCAGGGGGCGAACGTGCTTGCCCTCGGCCTGTGTGTAGTACTTTGCGACGCGGTCGAGCGAAGGGTGCCCGGAGCCGAGCAGCTGGCGGATGTTGCCGGTCAGGAACTGCATCTCCTTGGCCACGATCCGCAGCGGGTCGATTCCGAGGTTGGTCTTTGCCGCCCGCGAGATGGCGTTGGAAACAACGTTGCCCGCCACAGACACAGCAGCCGCCCATGCCGACGATCTCCAGGGGGATGAGTGGTAGGGCGCCGCGCTCTCGTGCTGTGCCCGCCGTGTCCTCCACTGCACCGCCCACGGCTGTGTCCTCAAACACTCTCGACAGGGGGAGGGCCGGGCCGGGCGCATGTGCAGCCGAGTGCCGGCACCAGCGGCGCCGCGCACAGCCGAGGATCCCGCTCGGAGCTGCATGGCGAGAGGTGCACCGTGCAAGGATGGAGGCCAATTGATGCGAGGCCTCACCTCGTGTGAACGCACGGCATGAAAGAGGGCTCGCTGGGCGTCTGGGATCGCAAGCGATGTGTGTTTGAGGCCGGGCGCAGTGTGGGCAGCGTCGCTGTCACGTCGGATCGGATACGGCCTTCCGGGAAATCTCGAAAAATCTGGTGACCTGATGCGCTGAACGCTATTTTTTTTTTTCCTGTGCTTGCATCCCCTCACTGTCCCCGCCTTATCCCGACTGGAGCTGTCCAGCTTTGCGCGGGCCCACACCCATGTCGACGTGGGCCAGGCCGGAATCCGATCGGCTGGGACTCAGTGGGATGCAATTCATCGCCGTCCTTTGTCAGCCCGGCCTGGCATTCCACCGATGGTGATTGTCTCGTCCACCAGATCGGTTCATGAAGACATATGCATATGCCTATTATCAGTCCACAAGTTGCTAGACACCAGCCCGCTGCCGTCCGCAACCATGGTCCTCCTCACAATCACCGACCCCATTCTCGAAGCGATCCACGAATGGCGAGATCGAGCTCCAGACGAGGACTTGCCCCGGCAAGCTGACGGCGAACCCTCGCTTTCCGATCCCGCCGTGGGCAAACCCATATCGCACGGCCAGGTCATTGAGCTGCGAGACGGGCTGAGAGGGAACGGCTGCGACAGCTTCAGCCTCGAGCGGCTGCTGGTGGGCTCGAAGGTGTTTGTACCGCCACCACCGCCAAAACCCGAACATGTAGGGGCAACGGATACTTGGTGTCGCCCGCCGAACGCGAATGCAAGTTTCCGCTGACGCAATCCCGCCTGCAACTCGGACAGACCGACGAGTACAAAGCCCTAATGGCCCGTCTCCGCCGCGACGAAGAAGCCCGTGCTTACGAGCGGATGGTGAAAAACCCGGCCGACTCCCTACACTCACCGCATCGCTTCTCCGCCTCGACCGCCCAGGCGTCCTCGTTCGCGGCTGCGAACCGCCCCCAACGGGAATCCGACATCGGCGAGGGCGAGGACGAGGTGATGCTTGGCGATGTGCATCGACAGCTTATGCTGGTGCTCAACTTCCTGCTGAGCATCTTTGGTGTTGCGGGAACACTTTGGGTGCTGGCGCGCTGGTGGAGCACGCCCGCGCGCCTGCTGCTTTCCATGTCGGGAGCCGTCGCGGTAGGTGTCGCCGAGGTTGGCGTCTACTATTTCTACGTTTGGCATCTTGCCGACGCGAGCAAGAAGGAGAAGAAGCTCAAGGAGCGCAAGAAGGTCGTCCAGAGCTGGGTCGTTGAGCCGTTGGAGCCAAAGGCGGCATTGGCTGGTGTGGCCAATCCGGACCGTTCAGGAGATGGCCCGGCAGTACGCAGAAGAAAGAAAGCATGATGTGTAGATAAGGGCTGTTATTTAATTTGTCGGTCCACGGCATTCACCTCCGCGAGCTCTGCTCCGCGAGCCAGCGAGAAGCGATCACGTGTCAGCGCGAGTCTGTTTGCTGTTTGTCAATCAGTGCCACACGTCATGCCGCGACCCCGCTCTGCGCACGACGCGTCGCGCAATTCGCGTCGGAACTCGGAGCTTAGTGGGCCGCCTCTTCCTACCCCAGCACTGCACCGTCCGGCTGGGTTGGTCTTGATGTCATAAAATGCAACTCAGTCTGGACATGTCCATTTTGATTCCCGGAAACATAACCAGACTCCCCTTTCCCATCATCAATCCTGCGTCAACCCTCACTACCATAGTCGACGCGGACTCCTGCGCCTCCCACAAATGCCGTAAGTGACACCCAATTAATCCTCGAGCTGCATCTGGACGACGTCCATGTTAACTCGGCTTTGCCTTTCCAGTTTCGCAAATCTCGCAAGCGATCCGGCAAATACAACAGGTTTCGATACCGCTCCGGTGCGCCGACGACCACTGGTGACATATGGGAAGCGGAAGCCTGCGCCGCGAGAAACGACGCCACCTCCCAAGAAGCGCCGACTAGAAACATCTGCCGAGCGAGACCCGTCACCGGTCGATGGCACATGCATAGTTGACGCGGCGTCACCAACACCACCTCCCCCTCCGACGAGTCCACCGAAAACATCCATTCTGCGATACTTTAAAAAGGTCGCCAGTCCAACCTCTGCCTCGGAGCGGTCCTTCACCGCTGCGTCCGCCTCGCAAACCCCAGATTCGAGCCCGGCAGCATCACCAAAAATCGCGAGTCCGGAGTCAAGGCCAAGGAGTCGTAGGAGACTGACGACACGGCCCTTCGCCGGCCTTAACGCGGTCAGCGCGCACGAAAACGTACCATCACGACACGATCACGCCCCTGGGCCATTGGAACATAATACCGATCCTCCAGGCGAGTCCTCACTGCAGTCAATCACTTCCAATAGCGGTACACTCAGGGACGTGTCGGCAAGCAAGACCAAGCCGGCGTGCAACTGCAGCGACAAGCTATGTCGGCACACCCGGCGCACACGATCCAAGCGACCTGGCTACAAGTCTCCCACGGCTGCGGTGCAGATGACGCTCAACCTTTCCACGCGCGACGCCGGTATCAAGCAGTGCAGAGAGTGCGACATGCTGTACAACCCGCTGCACCCAAGCGACGTCAAGCATCATGCCAGGCACCACGCATCGGTGGTCAAGATGAAGGCCTCGGCGGGTTGATGGCCGAGACGATGTGCATCGCTTGACAACTGCGTCGATGCCTCGGATAACTTCAAACCGTGGCGCCTTGGCATCCTCGACTCCATAACTAATTGTCGGCACTGTGGGCCCATGAGTTGCTGCTGCTTTGCTCTACGCCACCCGGAAACCGCCGATATTTGCCAATCCGTTTCCTTCCGCCGTTGGCTGGAGGTTTGAAAATGAAATCGGAACCACCATACCAGTGGCCTTGAGTCTGAGAAAGTCTACGAGGAAAGGCGCTGCGGTGACAACACGGGCGAGTCCACTATGGTTGCCGGGCTGTTACGTGGTTTCGACCAAACGCGAGCGATCTTGGGCATATTGAATGGTCAGGCAGAGTCTTGATTATCTACGTCGAGCATCATCGCAGAGAGGGAAAGATAGGGCCTAGGGAGGCGAAGATACCAAGACGAGTGCCTGGAGGTAATTCCCCTGAGATCAAGGGCATGTATCCCTCGATGACTAAAGGTGTCATTGATGAGAATACGTAGCTTGAAATCAACCCCAGAACAGGCTATACATCTCTGGTTCTCTGATGAGCTTGTTCCACCACCAGTCCAATCGGACTGGTCCCATTTGCGATCAGATCGGGAGTGCCCAACTGGCTGGTATTCGGCCTATGCTGTCTTTCACTCTTTCCAGTCCGAAGTCCCTCTGCTCTCCGTATCTTTTCTATCTTGTGCTTCTCGTAACTCCCCAGTGCCGTATTCTCAACATCGACATTTTGCAGCCCGGAATGCGGCGAGGGCAGATCCCTTGGCTAATCAGCATCTTCAAATGCCGGCCACCCAGCCTATTTGGGCCATTCCACCCAAGCCTGTCATATGACATCACCGCTCCCAAGCCTGCGCGATGACGGCACCGCACGCCCGACTCCGAATGCTGTGTGCCTCATTTGCGGCTTGTGGTTCCATTGATCAAAAACCCTTCTTGTCAGATCGAAGCTGTGGTTGCTTGTGTCGCGACAGTCGGATCTCTCATTTTCCGGGTAGCCAGCAATGGCAATGCAGCAAGACTATCAATCGCGCCAGGTGCCCTCCAGCGGAAAGCTCGTCAGAGACGGCCGGTAGGGGGCCACTCTCCACGGCGCCAGCAGTCATCCAGCAGCTTCACAGCTGATTCTCTGCCGCCCGCTTCGTCAATGGAGCGCAAGTCACGGTTTCGGCTGTCAAACCCCTTTTCTTCAAGGGACAAAGACAGGGACGAGGGCAAAGAGAACGCCAGTGCCGCACCGCTACAGCCAGCCCACGACTCGGCCTATGGAAGTGGGAGTCTTGGGGATGGACACAACGGCAACAATAATAACAGGCGCTCGGTTGCCGACACCAACAGCAGCGGCGCCCCGAGGATCACCCTGGCAAGCCTCGAGTCGCAGCGCCGAAACTCGAAGCACGGGCACAACGCCGAGAATCACAGCGGCAGCCAGAACAACAACGGCTACCTGCAGCCTCCGCCACAAACCCTCGTCCCGCCGCTCACGCCTCCCGCCGCGCAGCCGGTCAGCCAGGCGTCGACGAGGGCGGAAGGTGACGGACCAATATCGCAGCAAACATATCACGACGTGCGGACGGGCAACACGGTGACGACGACGACAACGACCACCACTACGACCACAACAACCACCAGCCCAAGCGGGTCCACCACGGTGCAAACCCCCACCCCGCGTTCCGCCGCCGCCGCCGGCCCGGACGTCACAGCGCACGTAACCAGCACGACGGGGCCGGATCCTCCAGATCCCGCGGCACCCGCTTCTCAGCGCCAGAGGTTGCCGCCCGTGCCGCAGAGGAACCAGATCCGGAACAGGGTCGAGCTATCGGCGTCGCCGGGCCACGAGGTGCAGAACCGCATGGCGGTGTCGCCCGTGTCACCCGTGTCGCCGACGGCGTCGCCGGCCTCGTCTGAGCCGGCAAGGCCCCCGGGAGGCCACGTCGACCCTCTCCACCTGCCGCAGAAGTCCGCAATCGCGAACTTGAAATCCGCCGCGAGCGGCATCCACGTAAGTGCAGCCACGTGTCTGGATAGGCATCCCCTTGGGGTAATGTGTAAGCAGCCGTGGCCACTGGTGCGGCGAGCAGGCTGCGATTCCCCAATATACCTAATTTGCGGAACCGACGAAAACTGGCAAAATCTCTTTTTTCTTTATTCCGTTGTCTGAAAAGTCTCCTCTTCTGAAAACAGGGCGCAGCCGAAACCTTACGCGGAACCCTCAACGACTCGGTCGACAAGCACTTTGGCGGCGGTGCCAAGACGGCCCAGAACCAGGCCGTCATCGAGGCCGGCCGGGCCGAGATGGAGGCCGCGAAGCGACGGTCGCTGCAGCAGAGGCAGCAGAGGCAGCAGATGCCGGCCGCCCCGCCGCCACCGCCGCCGCAACAGCAGGGACGGTCCAGAGGGCCCGTCGGGCCGGACGCGGACGAGGAGTGTTACCGCCCCGGCACTTTGGCAGCAACACAGCATGGAGGAGCTGGTAGACGCAACTCGAGCGAGGTGGCGGCGGGGAGCGACAGCCCCAGCAGCATCAGCGGCAGCAGCTACACCGCAAGCGTCAATGGGACCACCGTCAGCGGTGGCGGCGGCGGCGCTTCCGCAGAAGGTAGCAATGCCGCCGGTGGTGGTGGCTATAATGCTCCCGCCGCTCCAGGGTCGGCGCAGCAGCCTCATGGCAGCAAGAACAAGGCCTTGGGGAGCTTCGTCAAGATGATGAGCCAGGGGCCCATGAACCGTCAGAGACAAGAGGGGAATCTGAGCGTCGTGAACGAATGAGGAGGTATTGGGGAAAGGGGTGGTCGTTGGAGAGGGGAACGGCGGGATTTTGGATTAGGGCGAAAGGCGTCACGGAATGTCTTCCACTGGGCGGCGTCTAGGCGTTTTATTGCGTTTCGTACAGTCCCTGGCGTGATCCAATGCACACTGTGGGTATTTCTAGTTGTAGAGTACCTGCATAATGTGTGAATATCCAAGTCACCAGGTACCTAATAGGTAGGTATGCCTCTGCCAATATGCAGCACGTCGTTCCTTCACCTGCTCGTTCACTGCTTCACCATGCGGTCGTAGACCGAGATGGGCGGGACGGAGACGACCTCGGTGGTGTTCATGCTGCCGCCACGGAACGAGTAGGTAAAGGTCCAGCCGGAACCGGCGCCGCCGTGCTCGCCCTTGGTGTTGACGACCACGATGCCGCTCGACACGGCCGGATATTTGCGCACCATGCGGCGGACGGCGTCGGCGGCGGCCTGCTCGGGCGTCATGCCGCGCCGCAGGTTTTCGAGCGCCTGGTAGCAGGGCAGGAACCGCATCATGATGTCACCGTCGCCAGTCGCGCCGCAGCCACCGACGTCTCCGTCTGGGTTGGGTTGGGTTGGCATCTGTGTTAGGGCCGGATAGAGAGTGAATGGGCACTTTTTTTGAGTTTCCGGCTACCCAGGTAGGTAGGTACCTAGCCGGTCAGCAAGCACATACCGACATAAGACCCGCTGCCGGTGATGGGGCCGTCACCGACGCGGCCGGGGACCTTGAAGCTGGCGCCGTTCGTCGAGGTGCCCGCGGCCATGGCGCCCTCGGCATCGATGGCGATCATAGAGATGGTGTCGTGCGAGGCCTGGGGCGGCACGGAACGCGCAAGCGGCGGCGGCGGGCCGGCCAGGGGCGTGTAGGGCCCGCACGACGACCTGGGGTCGGGCGACACGTTGAGGCGGTAGTTTGGCTGGCAGGCGGCAGCCCTCCAGGCGGCGCAGCGGGCGCGGGCGGCGTCGGTCTGCAGGCTCTCCTCGCGGAAGCCGTTCTGGACGGCAAAGGCGGTGGCCAGGTCGCCGGCGAGCAGGGTATGCGAGGTGCGGTCGAGGACGGCGCGGGCGACCGAGATGGCGTCGCGCACGCGGCGCAGACCCGCGACGGCGCCCGACTTCATGGTGGCGCCGTCCATGATCATGGCGTCCAGCGTCGTCTCGCAGGCCTCGTCGGGCGAGCCGCCGAAGCCGACGGAGCCGTCGCACTGGCGCGCCTCGCACGTCGCGCAGCCCACCTGCACCGCGTCGAGCGCCGCCGTGGCCGACGACGACGTCTTGGTGATGAAGTCGTAGGCGGCGTCGGTCGCCGCGGTAAAGGGCCCGCCCCAAGTGTTGATCACCATGGGCAGGCCCGGCGAGGCTGCGGCGCGGGTGCCTGCCACGAGGGCCATGAGGGCTGACATGAGAAGCTGGCAGTGCATTGCGGGTGGCTGATGCATGGAGATTATGCCAATTGGCGGGTGATCAATTGGATGGCTCAATTGACGCCTTGCGATTGCGCAACGTCCCCGCTTGCACCAACTCCCACCGAATCCTTCCGAAGGTCGTCAACGCCGTCGATTTACCCAAGCCATAACATCAACGTACTGAGATATCCCCACCCGTACCTGCAGCCACCCCGCTTGGAATTCAACTCTGTTCATAGGCAACCAGACCAGCATCACTGACAGAGCGGGGAGTCCGAAAAGTGCGGGGTGCCTGAGGATCGTGGCGGGGCCAGCAATTGATGGCTGTATTGTACTGCCACAGTCTTTGGAGGCTGCCTATTCCGGCCAGTGTAGCCAAGCTGAGGGCGGTGCAGATGCTAACCTCGGCCGTTTATTTTGGTGTGGCTATTATCATCCTGATGGCGCGGTAGTCGCACCCATGGAGCCAATTTCGGACACCTTTGTAGATCGCTCCTCGACCTGGGCGTCCCATTCGCTGACATGCGTCGCAAATCATGGCCGCGGTGAGAATGTCAGACTGCGGTTGCGGCACAGCAGGGGACGAGGCCAGTCTCACAGTCTCAGCATGGCGGCTGGGCAGCACGGTCATATTCTGCGCAGGGGAATACTGATCCAAATGTCTTGATCCATCGGGCTTATAATTAAGGGACGCGACTTCCCCCGGGGAGGAGACTGTTGACCTTGGATCTCATCACCCTCTCTCGAAGTCGAATAGTCGGACAGCATACGTATCACCGTCCATACATAATTCTTCCCCTATATCTAACTCATCGACATCTACACGCATCCCCCAACCTTGGAATAATGCCAGCCATCCTCCTCGGCCGCGCCACGCGGACCACTGTCACCACCATTAGTGCCGTGGCCATCGTCGTCTACATCCTCATACCGGTAGCGTTTCTCTGCCTGGTAATCGCAACCATCTGGCTCGTCATTCGCAACAAGAAGCGCCGCAAGGCCCGCGCCCTGGCACAGGCAGAGGGCAGCAACGTGCACTTGTACTCCAACGGTTATCAAAACACCCAGAACACGGGGTATTACCCTCAAGGACAGCAATTCGGCGGCGTCAGCAATAACAACAACGGTGGCGGTTGGGTCGTAAACGGCGCCCCTGGCAACAACACCGGAAATGGCTGGGTTCCAAACGCCGGCAGCAGTGGCCCTGCCGCCGCCGCTCCGGCCTACCGCGCCATGCCGCCCCCGGGAGAGGACACCGAGCAAGGCACCTCTCATGTCGGCGATGCGAACGGCAGCAAGCCGGTAGGCCAAGCCGGCGACGGCCTCGCTCCTCCCCAAGCTTCTTACAACCAGCAGGCACCCTCGGCGGCCAATTCTACTGCCAACCTCATCGGGAACGCCCAGCCGCTCGCGACCAGGTAGCATCCCACGCAGGAAGCCACTCAACTCTGGATTTATTCTTGTGAGGCATCCGGCATCCTTCGAGCTATTTTACGGCAATTATTTTGGGGTTAGCTGCATTTTATATCACCGAGGTGCTATTCCTTGTATCATTCTATTAAGCCACACCATGTCATGTCCGAGTTGCATTTGTTTTATGTGCCTTAGCTGAGTGTTTCGGAGTATGGCTTGGGAGCGGTCTGTTCCGATTTACCTTAACTCTTTTGGATATCGTGGAAATAATACCCGCCAAGATTCAGGCTGTCTCAATCCTCTACTGTTCTGGCCGTCTTGACTTGCTCTATCGATAGAACATCAATCACTTTCTATCTGCTGTTCTTGCCGGAGCTTCCGTGCTCTGGCCCTTCTCCTCGGCTGCCTTCATATTGATCCCACCACATGCCCTTCCGCAGGTCTTGGCCGGCCATAAACAACCGCACCCACCCGGGGGTCAATCCTCAGCAGGCTCCTCCCTTCCGCAGCCTTCAAGCCCCTACCCGCGAGCTCCCTGAGCTTCTCGAACTCAAAGCAATCCTAGAAGTCGGGATGTATGAGTGAGAACTTGGGGGCGTCCCCCTTGACCGCGACCCTCTCGTTCTCCCGGTAGTTCGTCTCCTCAACGGCGGGGAGTGGCCTTTGCATTCCGCCCGGTCAGCAGCCGTGCCGCTAGATCAAAGTGGTAGCAGCTGGATCACGTCCACGATCCAGCCCAAAAAAAGCGAACTCGGGACCAGGCCGCCGAGTCCGCCTTAGCGAGCAAGCACACTCGCCTCGACGAGGCCGTGGCCGGCTATGCAGCTACTGAGGACGAGGGCAACGACGGGTTCGCTATGGACGAGATCGTCGCCAAGATCCGCTCCGACCGTACACTTCTGGAAAATATATAAAAGGCGGGCCTACAGCTGACCGCCCCCGGCGCTTCTACCACGGCGCTAATCCGAATGGACATCCCGGAGTCGCCTTTAATGGCAGCGTCGGTGAGACGCCGTCTGTTTGAAGTCCTGGACGGCACTCAGAGTGCACTCTCCCACTCGCCAGCGCCGACCGGCTCCTCGCGAGCCACCCTGCTCCAGTCGTATAAAAACGACACTCGGAACAAGTTCGGCAGGCTCCGCATCGCCACCTAGGCTCGCGCTTTCGACCCCCTTCCGGCCAACACAATATGCCTGGCCAAAGGACCATGCTTTCTGACGTGTGTCAAAAGTATGGCCGAAGCGGCTGTGGTGGTTTACGAGAGTGTGGTTGGAGAGATTATGACCATTACACCTACCCAACCATACCCACGCAATGCATTAATCGCATCCCTCGTCCCTGCTCCGGACGCAGCGTCATCCCATCCTTAGCCAACCTTATTGAGGAGCTCAACAGACGCCGCCGTCACGTCGATGGGGATGGTCTCGGTTGAGAACTGCATGGATCGGTGGTCCACGAGGTACGGGTAGATGGAGAACTCGGTGAAGCGCAGCTGGGAGTGGGTGCTCGATTGGCAAAGTGCTGCGGGTCTCACCGACACGCTCTCGTCCAATCAAGCTTTCATCGTCCGTAGGTTATTAGTTTTCAACACAAGCTATTCCGCCAAGGTCCATCCCACACAGTTTATCGAACACAAGATTCGAGAACAAAGTTCCCCGCCAGGCCCGACGCATGCAACTCGGGTGCCCAACTGTCCTATTCCCGAAGCGCTGTTACCAATCGGTCATGCGGCTGGATACCGAGGCGTCTACCCCCGTCTAGATGGGTGGGCAGGTACCTCCTTGTAACGACCTAGTCAGCGTCAGTATACGGGCCGCTCCGAAGCCAACGACGACCATCGAGATGGACTTTTACCCGACTTGGCAGTGACGTCGCCAAGTTTTGCATCATCAACCACGCCGGGCCACGAATGAACATGACTCGGCCGATCGGCCCAAGATGATAGTCGCGAGGCGCGAGAGGCCACTCTGGAGCTTAGACCGGTCGGACTCGGCAGTTGAAACCACCCGCGGCCGCCAATCACATCCACAGGCGCCGGGACCCGTGCCAGTCGGATACCGGCAGTTCTCTGCGCGGCTTTGGGGAGCTCTTCTCGTGCCGAACTCCATGTACGCCACCGGGCCTCATCGCAAATTTCCCGGTATTCCCGGCAGAGTGGGGGTCCCTCTATCCCAGCATGTCACCCAGAAGCCCTTGGCGAGGGTCATGAGGCACCCACACGCTCCGCCACCTGTCGCCTGCCAGTGCCCGCTTCAAGACTCTGGGGCCGTGTACTTAAGGAGGGCATCCTCCGCTGAGACTCTGCCTAATCTAGTCGCAATCGCTTCACTCCGCTTCGACGTGATCCGACCACGCGCCGGAGCTGTCACAAAGCCTGACCAGCAACACAAGAATGCCTTTTGTCGCGCAGGTACAATCGGCCTCGCTCCTCGAGCCCGGGGGAGCCACGAGCAAGCTTGCCCTCTGGGCTGGCCTCCTCGGCGCAGCAGTAAGCTTTGTTTTAGACGCTGTTCATTCAGCAGCATCCCCGCCCGGGGCAGGCAAATCACTGACACTTTCTCGTTCTTATCAAGCTCGCGTTGTACGTCGTGGGCATCGCCGTCTACCGGCTGTGGTTCCACCCGCTCTCAAAGTTCCCGGGGCCGACTGCTATGGCTCTCTCGGACCTTCCTTTTCTCTATCGTCAACACGTACAGGGTGTCTTCGCCCAAGAGTCCCCGGAGCTGCATCGCAAATACGGCAAACTAATCCGCGTAGGCCCCAACCGCCTCGCTGTCGAAGGGTCCATTGCCTGGAGCGATATTTTTGCTCACCGCCCCGGCGGCGACGTGACCGAGTTCCGTAAACTCCCCAGGTTCTTCTTCCCGGGAGACCACGCGAGCCTCATCGGCGCGCCTACCCGGGACGACCACCGGCGCCAGCGTCGCCAGCTATCCCATGCTTTCAGCGAGGCCGCCATGGCCGAGCAGGCGCCAATCATCATGTTCTATATCGACCTTTTCGTCCAACGCCTGAAGGAAAACTCGGGCAACGGTGAAGCCGTCGACATGCTGAAATGGCTGAACTTTGTCACTTTCGACATCATCGGCGACCTTTCCTTGGGCGAGTCCTTCCACAGCCTGGAAAAGAGCGACTACCACCCCTGGGTGCTCAACATCTTCCATGGGATCCGAGGCGTAAACAAGCTCCGCTTCCTCAACGGGTTGCACCCGGTTCTGGGCAGGCTGTACGGCAGGTTTGAGTCGGAGGGATCGATCAAGGCCAGCGTAAGCAACCGGGCCTACGCCCATGAGAAGGCCAAGGCTCGCGTGGCGCTCGGCCCCGAGCCCCCGATCGCGAACCGCGAGCAGGCGGTCGGGCTCGACGGAAAGACACACAAGATGACGGTGCGCCGCGACTTCATGACCTACATGATGCGCAACGGCGCCGCCGGCAGCACCGAGAAGGGCGTCATCACCGACCAGGAACTCCTGAACAACGCCTTCCTTCTGATCACGGCCGGCAGCGAGACCACCGGCACTAACCTGTCGACCCTCTTCTTCTTGCTGTCCCTGCCGAGCAACCGCGGTTATCGCGACGCCGTCGCCGCCGAAGTCCGCAACGCCTTCCGCCACGGTTCCGATATGGATCTGATCAACGTGAATTCCAAGGCCTTGCCTCTCCTCCACGCCTGCATCGAGGAAGCGCTGCGTCTCCATCCCCCGGTGACCCTCGTCCCAGTCCGCGTCTCCCCCGGCGCCACCGTCGGCGGGCACTACATTGAGAAAGGGGTAAGTGCATGATCACCTCCTCTCGACTCCCGGCCGGCCTCGCTCCCCCATCTTTTTTTTTTCTCCACCCCTCTCGTAAACCTACTACAAGCTGCCAAGCGCAGGCTGACAAGAAAAACTATAGGTCCTCCTCTATGCAACGACATACGCCACCCAGACGAGCTCGGAGCACTTCTTCGACGCCGGCTCGTGGAGGCCGGAGCGGTTCCTGCCCGCGGACCACCCCATGTACGACGCGCGCTTCGCCAACGATAACTTCTCCGTCTTCAAGCCCTTCAGCCACGGCCCGCGCGACTGCATCGGCAAGAACCTGTCCTACGCCGAGATGCGTCTGATCGCCGCCCGCGTCCTGCTCGAATTCGACGTCGAGCTGCACCCCAGCACCCCGGAGACCTGGCTCGCCAACCAGCGCAGCTTTGGCATTTGGGAGAAGCCGCCCCTGTATCTCAAGCTCACCGAGAGCAAGCACGCCGTGGTCGCTTAGCGGCTTTCCTTTCTCTAGCGCCCGGGGATCCCAGGAGGCGCAGGGAGGGAACTATCTAGGTACATAAGGGTGTTGTGCCAGAGGTTCCTGGATAAGGGGATCTGTCGTGGTAGGGAGGCCTTGGGAAAATCGACAGACGCTCGAGGTATATTGAACCGGGAGGAGGCAGGAGGTTTCCCATCTTGTGTTTTCTGCCCCATCTGGGGTGCTTGTGTAAAACCGCAGCTCGCCATTTTGTCGCACGACGTTTTTCATTTGTTACCGGCGGTCCCTCCTTTTAACGTTTTCTACACCAATATTTGCTACATTCATATCGCACTCTAGATACCTGCAGCCCTTGGATGAGTTTTTTTTTCCTTTTGTGGCTACAGACACCTACCATTCCTCTACAAGCCAGAGAACATGAACACCGTCTGACTCGGCTTTGGAACGGTTCATTGGGGGTGGGGCAAAGCCGTTTTTCCATATAAGCGAGAGAGAAAACGATCTATCATGTACGGGGTAATTGCGTGCTATCTCGTTGTAACGAAGCACGACCAGAAACCAGGTGGGTGCCGTATACTTTATACCAGAAGCTAAATTCTCACAGCTCGCCGTCCAGCAGCCTGAACTATATATGTGCAACCGAAAAGAAAAACGAGTGCGCCATGTATCGGGACGCTTCAAATAGGCGCGGGGTAGGGCACCAACCAAGCCTCCCAGTCGCCAAAAGCTCAAGACTGGAGCACGCTCTTGCGGCACGACGAACCGATGCAGCAGTTGATGGTGCCGCCCTTGCAGATGTCGTGCGCCATGGCCTTGTTGTCGGCAGGGAAGGTGTAGGCGGCGCCGCGACAGGGGGCGAAGAACTTGGTGGGCGACGTGGCGCCGGCGTTGTTGCGGGTCGGGTTCTTGCACGACCCTTTCCCGTTGTCGTTGGGGCACGTGTTGAGCGCCCACAGGTTCTTGTTGCAGCCGACGACCACGCGGCCGGTCTCGGCGCAGGCGCAGACGATGGGGACGGAGAAGCCGCTGACGAAGGAGATGTTGATGCCGATCTTGCCGCCGACGAACGCCGCCTCGACCAGCGACTCGTCGCCCACGATGGCGCGGCCGCCGCCGCTCTGCACCACGGCCACGTTGCCCGCCCACTCGCGCGGAACGACGAACGAGGCCGACGCGCCCTTCTTGATCACGCCCGGGCCGACGTTGCCGGCCACAGGCGCCGGCGAGCCGGCGTTGCGCGCGTGCCGCGTGCTCACGTCCTGCCCGTGCTGGTTCGAGATCTTAAAGGTCAGCCGCGTCGGCGCGCGAGCCAGGATCGCCACGTCGTCCTGGCGCTCGGCGAGGTTGGGGGCCGCCGTCGTCTGCGGCGGGGCCTCGGCAACGACGGCGTCGATGAGCGAAGACGGCGAGGGAGCCTCCGTCTCGGCGGGCCGCCGAGACGTGCCCGTGATCCCGGCCTCGGCCTTGAGGGCCATGTCGATGGCGCCGCCGATGGCAAGGGGGTACGTCTTGGCGTCGATCACGTCGGGCTCGCCGACCAGGGGGCCGGGCTCGTCCGAGTCCTCCTGCCGGCGGATCTTGGCCACCAAAGTCGGCTCCGGGGCGGCCATGGCCAGCCCCAGGAGACCTGCGAGAACGAGAGTGGCGCGCATGCTGGTGCGAGAAAGGTGAGATGTATTCTTTGCTCGAAGATTGGTCTCCCCGTGGTGCTGCTAACCTTCTAACATGGCTTCAGGTGCAGCGAAGCAGCTCCTTTTATATCTCAAGAAACTAGCGACCAGGAACCCTTGGCTTTCCCCCCATTCCGCCTCGACGTGAGCTAGTGACCAAAGGAGTCTCACATCGAGGCCATCTACTATTGCCTTCTTCGCAAACGGCTGACGCTGCCAGCATTGTTCTCACGCCACTGGTATCGTGGAAATTACAGACGATCCTTCCAAGGCAGACACTGGTACCGTATGGGGCAGGCATAGAGCCGCGGATGCCCCATTCGATCGAAGGTAAGCAACGTGGACGGCCTTGACCGAACCACGCGTTCGGGTACGAGACCGGGGGTGTGTTCTAGATCTGGGCATGTAAGGGCCCGGCGTCGGATTCTCGGTCTGAGCCGAGGCACGCATGCCCCTTTGGGAAACATCGACCAATAGTGTCGGGTGTAAGCGCGTCAGTTCGGGACGCCGCCGGCGTGGAATCTTACAATTCACCTGATTTTGGACACCGCGGCTGTCAGATCGCGGACGGAGCGCTAGCAGGCAAGGCGGGGAGAAGGACTCGGATTTTCTTTACACGTGGCTCGTGTGGCTTACTATGCTTTGGCATGAAGAGACCAGTCAAAGGGCTCAATAGTGGGTGGGTATGTTAGGGGCGCTTCTTGCCAGGCTTACCGCCGAGTTGGCGGCTTCCAAACACTTTGTTTCTCTGCAGTATGCTCATTCGCTCCTCTCCTGTCTCTATATGGAGAATGTTGATGAATACGTATCAAAACTACAGCTACCATGAGCGTCGAGGATGCTGTTTGCGGGATGCCTTACTTATGGGCTCATTAAGGGGCGCCGCCAGGTAAAATTGGTGCCGCTAGCAGAGTGACAGGCACTGGACGTTGGACTGATCTTTTTCGCTTCGCATTCTCTATCCAGCCAGCCCACTTGGTCGGCGAGGCTGCGTGTGGTTTGACGGACCATAGCCTTCACAGATTCCAAGAATGAAGGCAGTCAAGTTGGGCGGGATGTGCGACACTGTGCGCTCACGCGCATCTGTAGCTCCAGGACAGTGAGAGTCTCACGATTGCGGACTGTGCGCCCACCCCCACAGTGCACCCCACCCACTGTGGACTCTGGAAGATTCGAGCGCTGTCGACGAATCGAAGCCAGAAAGATCGTCGAAAGACTGTCGAAAGATCTACGGTGCTCCGTGGACGACGATATGACGATTGCATCACCTGGAAGCTACCAAAACATTCGACAACGGAATATTCGCGATATTTCACGTAGATCAAGAAGTTCTTCGCGATGTCTATATATTGGCGCCCTCGTCGCCTGTTAGGCAGCCAGAATTTCTTCCAGGATTTCTTCCCACCACAATCATCAGACAGCAAGCACTTTCACCACTCACAACAATCACTCCTGCCTCGCAAGCGATCAACCACCACACCAACACAAACTTCCCATCAGTGAACCACCATCAAAATGGCTTTCTTCACTTCTCGCCCGTCGGCCTCCTTCTACGAGCCCAACTACTCGGGCCTCTTTCGCCTGATTGACGAGTTCAACAACTACGCTCAGGAAGCCAACAACACTGCCGACGCGGACACCACTTCCGCCTCCAACAACCAGAGCGTCGCCAACACCAACACCAACAGTGTCAACAAGCGGCGCTCGCTGCACACCAGCCTGCCCATCTGGACGCCCAAGTTCGACCTGCACGAGACGCCCAACACGTACGTCCTGCACGGCGAGTTCCCGGGCATCGAGAAGAAGGACATCCACATCGAGTTCGTCGACGAGCAGACCATGTCAATCCGCGGCCGCTCCGAGCGCGTCCAGACCCACTCAAGCGAGGACAACGACGAGGGCACCGCCGCCAACAAGGAGTCGTCGGCCGACAACAACAACAACAAGGAGTCCAACGGCAAGGAGGTGGCCCACCAGGACAAGGGCAAGCAGCAGGTCGCCGCGCACAAGGAGAAGCCCCACCTCAAGTACTGGGTCTCGGAGCGCAGCTTCGGCGAGTTCGCCCGCTCCTTCACCTTCCCCAGCCGCGTCGACCCCAGCGGCGTCGTCGCCAAGCTCGACAATGGCGTCCTCAACCTCGTGGTCCCCAAGGCCGCCAAGCCTCAGGGCCGGAAGATCACTGTGATGTAATCTGGTCGATCAAGGGAATCCGGTGGACACGAGGGATATGGGATATGGGATATGGGATTGTGGTCTTGGCAAAAGCGTTGTGTTATCACTTATCAGAATGAGGGATGGGAATGAGGTCTTTTTTGCAGGCGTTGCGTTATCAGAATGAGGGACGAGAATGAGGTCTTTTATCAAGTTTTCTGCAGGTGTCAAGTACCCAGTGGAAGCAAGTCGGTTTTACTCTAATCAATTCAAAGTTTGCTCTTCCTAGGAACAAGCAACGGTACACGGGCCGAATGAACATGATTCCGTCTTCTCAACAAACGCGCCCTGGGGTGATCTCGAAATTAGGATTATCCTATCCAATTACGCGACCGGGCTTCTGACTATTTGCCTGGTCTCACTCTCTTGTCTTCCAGTACTCTTACACGCGGTGTCTGCAATTCTGTTCATCACTTTCAGCAACTCGCAAATCTCCTCCCACCCGAGTTAAATTAGTGCGTCCAGATCCGTTTAGCACCGTCTCTGCTGCGGAACGGTGTCATTTGCTGTGAACACCACCGAGGTTTGCGTCTCCGGGACTGACGGCCTCGCTCTTGTAAGCTTCACCGACAATTTGAGGGAGCTGGTACGCCGTGGGCGGGGGCGCAATGTCCCTCTGCTGAACCTGGAGCTTGAGGCTGGGCGCCGAAGCCACGGGAGTGTAGGAGCCATTGATCTGGGGGATTTGTCCATTCAAGAGTTAGTGATGGGAGGTCTCCCAAAGAGAACTCTTTTCTTCTTGATGGGTAGACATACCTGTTTGATCTCGGCCCGCAGCTGCCCCTGAAGCCTGTCGATCACGGTCGAGTTCCCGGCCCCGTACCCTGTCCCGTTCACGCCCGGCCCGGCGTCCTCGCCGCCGAGCTGCAGGAGGCGGTCGAGCGCGAAGACGGAGTAGCTCATGCCGGTCGTCGGCATGGACGGGATGCTCATACGGCCGGCCCTGCGCGATCCCACGTAGAAGTAGATTGTGCACGGGAGCTCCAGCTCGCCGCGCTCCACCTGGGCCTGCACCGAGTACGACGGCTTGGTGTCGGCGGGCGAGTCGCTGCTGGCTGAGTCGTCTGCACCAGAGGTGGACTTGTTATCCTGGTACTCCTGGGAGTCAGGGCTGGCCGTTGCCCGCTCTACAAATCCACGGCGCTTGCCCCTGCCGCCGGAGCCGGGGCGTGCAGGAGGGGCAGGGGGCGTTGAGGAACCGGTGGGCCGGGAGCCGGCAAGCCCACCACCGTACAGCTTGTTGACGGCAGCAATGACGGCGGCGCGTGTGCCCTCCTTGTTCTGCGACCAGTCGTCGATCTCGGGATAAGTGTAGCCAAACGAGGCTATGTTGGCGACGGACCGGCCGGTGTGGAAATTCCCCTTGGTATCCCGGTAGAAGGGCCGCAAGGGCGAGTCGCCGTTGACGGAAGACCCTCTGACCGTGGAGAACTGGCCGCTTGAGGCCACGGCGACGGTCTGGAAGGTCTTGTTGTAGTTGATAGCCTGCCACATGGCGATGTAGCGGTCAACGTTGCAGTGGTGCAGCATAAAGATGGGATCGAAAGCCGAGTAGTCGATGTACGCCATGACGGCGTACATGGTGGTGTGGACGTCGTTGTGCGGAGCTTCGAACGAGGCGCCCTGGGACGCCGTGGTGGCCATGGTGTTGTAGTCGGTCACGCGCGTGAGTACGTTGTAGACGGAGTCCTTGAGCGACTTTGCCAGGTCGGCAAGATTGCTGTTGACAATGCCGATCCGGCTGTTACCCCGACTGTCGGGCTGGCGCGTGGTTTGAGGCCAGCCCCACAGGTTGCGGTCCTGGCTCCTCGGAAACCAGTTGCTGTTCAGGGGGTACTGCTGCCATTTGTAGCTCCACAGCGGGTTGGGCACCGTGACCTGGCCGGACGGCCCGTTCACGGTGATGTTTGGAGTCGATGCTACCTGAGGGAGCGCTGGGTTGGCAGCCCAGTCCCAGTAAGGGGTGCGCCAGGTGGCTGCAGCAGCCCGGTATGCCGCTGCGTTATTGCCCGTGTACATGGCGGCAACTGTCTTGATGTGGCCCGAGAGAACTTGCTCAAACAGCGCCAGGTAAGGGCGATGCCAGGCCGGGAATTGGATGTCCTGTTATCATGGCAGCTGACGGTGAGCGGTGGTCGGCACAAGGGATGTCGAGGAACGTACGTTGTGAGGACAGTAGCCCGTGTTGACGCCCCCTGCCACAGCCCCAACTCCGTTCCAGGCGATATACGGCCGTCCGTGGATGCCTTGCGGTTGGTGGCCATGAGCGTCAGCAGACTGTACAGGATAGCGCGTGTCGCGGGCAGCGGCGTATGTCGTCGTAGAAACACCAACCTGCGATTTGGAAGTATGACAGTTGGTCGCCTTCAGCTTGTGCTTGGAACCTCAACAAGCCGAGGATATACAAGTCCCTGTGCCAGTCCCCAAAAAGCATGAGCACACTGACACAAGCAAGGACCCATGAATCACGCCCCAGGATGCGAGCCTACCATTGTGGGCCGGAGTTTTGCAGAGTATTGATATCCAGACGGGCTGGGCGCTGGCCGGTTGCGGTGTTGACACCATCGGTGACTCCAGTGATGGCGACGGGCTGGTTTTGACCAAGTGCAAGCCCAGGTGCTTGGGCAAGCGCCAGGAGTCCCGACAGGACAAGAGTGCGAAGCCGAGACATCGCGGGCTAATGCGATGAGAAAAGAGCGGAGGAAATCGAGTGTGCAAGCTACAAAGAAAAGAAACGAGCGTCTCTCGGTTGCGCCTGAGCCGACCCCATGTCGACCTGGAAAGAGGCGGGACAGAACGGGGTGATTTATATCGGATCTCAGGGAAAATCTGAGCGCAACGACATGATGCCGACTTGCCAGACGTGATCGCCAGCACACCAACCGCGGCGCTGGGTATAACGACGTCAGCAAGGCTAAGAATACGAGGCGGTCCAAACGAGATCACAAGTTCCTGTGCCAGAGCCAACCAGCAGCACACTATGATGTATGGCAGTACATAGCAAATGTTGGCCAAGACGCTCCTCGACCAACCAAAAAAAGGGGCTAACATACAGGGACACATTGGCCAAATAGTACGAGGTATTGGTCATCGCTAGCTGCACGATTCCTGAAGCATGGCGCACCAATCATGCCGAGCTTTTGCCCGCCGAAAGGACCATGCAGAACGGGGCGCAGACGCAGCAGGGCCTCGCGTTGGCTGCGCTGTGCGCGAACGAAGGATGCGAGAATAAGGGGACTAGAGAGGCCGCGAGTATTGTGGCTTTCGCGCATCTCCTCTTTATCGCTGCGCACTGCTCTCATTGGCACAACGGCTTATTGCTAGTCGTCAGGGACCGGTGCCTCGGCTAGCCAGTAGGCGTGCGAGCGTCTCCTTCGCGAGTGTTGGGGTGGCTTCTTAGCGCCAGCCCACGGACCAGCCGCCGTTTTCCTTTGGTCAATTTTTGTTTCTCCCCCCAGCATCTCGACGAACACAGAGCCTCTCGGCCAGTCCCTGGCATACATCACCCGCCAGCCACGGCGCTAGGCCGCAAGCAGTAGCGTCGCTCTAAGCTCCCCCGTAGGCTTCAGGAGGATGGCGGCTCGGGACTTGAGCGCCGGGGCAGCCTTCTACGATTGTCAAACACGCCGTTCGCGGCCGGCCTGAGGACGTCGATGGCTCCAGCTCCTCGGACAAACTGACTGCTAGACTCAGCGACTGCGACTGCTGATCCGCCAGCATTTAGACAGCGATCGCCCATCGCACAGGCCTCGATTAGACAACGCCCCATTTTGATTCCGGAGTGACGGCGCCCGTATGTCCATCCATCGCGCCTGCTCGGTCCCACGACATCGACCCGTAAATATCTGTGTGGTGCTAATGAGTGGCGATCTCTGGATCTTAGTCGTATGGGCAGCAACCAGAGTCTCTCCTTCGTGGCGGATATTACTCTCCCGGGCCTGCGTGAGTCTGTCTGTCTGCTTATTTAAAGATCACCGGAATGGCGTGGTTTCAAGGAAAGATGAACACTCCAGCATTTCCATAATCACCTAGCCCATCCACTAGTAATCTACACACTCTCCTTAAAACTCGTAGGTCGCTCTTTATTTACACGTTCGTTTGTCTCTATCCAACTTGCAAGGGACACTCTTTAAACCCTTGAAATGGGCATTACCAAGCCCCTCCTCCTGCTACTCGTGGCAGCTTCCACTGTTGTGGCCTCGCCTCTCCCGGCCCCCAAATTCCGGGATTTGGTAAGAAATTTCGAGTCACCAGATCCGCTCTCTTGTCAGCCTCGTCCGACTAACACTATACCTGTATTTACCAGACCATCTTTCCACGCGGCGACTACGGCTACGGCGGCCCCAAAGGTCCAGGTAGTCCCAAAGTTCCCGGCGGCTCCAAGGGCCTCGGAGGCCCCGGCGGACCAAAGGGTCATGCTGGCCCAGGAGGCAACCCCTGCGGCTACCCGGGCAATGCGAATAATCCGGTTTGTGGCAGCTCAGGTTCCGCGCCCAAGGGGCCCAAGGGCACTGGCGGCCCCGGAGCACCGGGTGGCAAGCATTGCAATTACACGGCATGTGGTGGCTCAGGCCCCTCGCCCGCGCGGCCCAAGGGACCAGGACTTCCCGATGGCGCCCCGTGTGGTTATCCGAGCAACACCAACAACCCCGCCTGCACCGGCCCGGGTTCCTCCCCGAGTAGTCCCTCGTGGCCCGGTGGCCCTAGTGTCTCCAAGGGACCTGGCGGAAACAATGGTCAGGTGAACTGCGACTATCCCAGCAACGCCAGCAACCCGATCTGCCACCCGCCCTCGAGCACCGCCACCGCCCCGGCCAGTAACAGCAGCCCTTCCGTGCAGACGACGCCGCAAGTTCCGCCCGCTCCCACCAACGGCAGCGGCGCTGCTCCGTCTCCTTCGACGGCCACCGCGCCGGCGGAGAATACCACCCCTGCTGAGACTGCCACGCCCACTAAGACCCCCACGCCGGCCCCGACCTACCCGGCCGAAAACACCCCGGCACCCTCGGCCACCGCCAACTCCCGGACCGACGACAGCAGCCAGCCAAGCGATGCTGCGATCTCGACGAGCAGCCCGTCCCCTACCGAGGAGACCGTGTACCCAGACACTGGCGACTACACCGACGACTTATCTGCCCCCCGCAGTGACGACTCCCTGGACAACGACGACGGCAGCTCCGCCCCGGCTGGTGCCAGATCGGATGAATACGTGGACTAAGGGACGCATCTATTCCGATCGATGGTCACATTCATCCCTCTCCCTCATGTGGTTCGGCGTCAGCGGCGAGCTTTGACTTCCACCTGCCTATTTACAACTTGCGCCCACACAATGAACCCAAAGTATGTCACAGATATGCTATCTTATTGGTAAATCACTAGTAAAATTGCAGAACGGACCAAAGGCCGCAGGTATTAAGACTCTCTACCAGATAGCAGGAATACAAGACGAACCACGACTCCTGAAGACAACGGAAATAAGAAGAAACAGCACAAAACGGACACCACCGCCTCCCCAGCCGCCAAAGTAACATAAGGGTATCAAGAAAATGGCGGGGGAGATAGCGAATTGTGAGCAAACCGCCGTAGGAGTCAAGGGAATGTCTGCCATGAACTAGACGCCAGGGGCCGGGGCAGTAGCTCCGGGTTCGGTCGTGTACAACCCTTGCGTCATTGTGTCGGGTCAATACCCAGAGTCACTGATGACACCGACTCATCATGGCCCCCCATTTATTGAGGGTATGTGGCCGGCTGACCCCCCTGGTAGGGCTGCTGTTGGTATTGCTGCTGGGGCGGGACCTGCTGCTGGGGTTGGAACTGCTGCTGAGGTGGGACCTGCTGCCCGTACTGGTCCGGCTGAACATATGTGGTTTGGGGCTGCTGGGGAACCTGCGAAAGCTCGTGGCCGGGCTTGGGCTCGCCAGCCTCTGGGCCGGTGGTGCCGGCGGCGGGGGCCTTGGCCCTGCGGTACTGGACGAGAGAGATTACTATATTGCGATGATGTTATTGTTAGCAAATAAAACGTCTTGGGACATGGAATATGCGTGGCAACAAAGCAACAACAAAAAAAAAGATCGAGGTGGAGAGCGACGCACCGAAAAAGACCAGAGTAGCGACGAAGAGGAGCCACGTCAGAGCTCCAACACCAGCAGCGCCCTTGATGCAGCCTGCAGCCGTGTTGTACCTGCTGGTATCGACGGAACCAGGGTAGACACCGCGGTAGGTCGGGATCGTGCCCAGCGCGCCCCCGTCGGCGGCAAGGGAGGCCCAGGAGGCGAGCCAGAAAATGACGCTGGCGATCTCGACACCGCTAGAGGCAGAAAAATAAAGCGGGTCAGCAAAGTGTACACGCAAGCCCATGAGGGGACCAAGGGCAGACGAAAACAATCAGGAACGTACAGCTGGGCCCAGTAGTTGTAGGCAATGGGGAACGCGAGGATGCTGATGGCGAGCCAACCGATGTGGATCAGCGTGAGGGCGAAGGTGAAGGCTGTGATTCCCACACTCGCCCACTAGAAAAAGCCGATAAAAGGCGTCTGGTCAGCCTCGTTTCGTACGGCTCGGAATGGGAGAGTAGGATTGGTTTGGTCGCGAAGGTAGATTTTGGTGTAGTGTAGACTTACAGAGGAGCCAAAGTACGAGGCGGCAACAGCAACCAGGATCAGGGTCAGGAGGGCGAAGAAAAGCTGCAGGACACGGATGATGGCGATCCAGATGGGCGTGGGCGGGATGTGTGAGCGGTCCAGGTTGTCATTGCCGCGAAAGTTCCAGAAGTTCTCCTTCATGACCACCATTTTTTTATGCTTGTTCCGCTTGCGCGAGGGGCTTCCTGTTGAAATCAATGAGATGGGAGGCTGGCCGATGTGTCGGATGGAGAGTGTAGTGTAAGGCGGGTGAGAAAGCAGGAAAGGGGAAGTTCTCCGGCCTAGCTCCCTAATTATGTACCAAACAAACTAATAAAACCAAAAACGCCCTTTGTTCGACTGTATGTCTCGCCGAGGTCGTTTGCGTGGAATGGCAGAGCTCCGAAAGGACGCTAGCTTCGTTTGCTGGCCTTGGCCTGGGATGCTCACAGGATGATGATTATGAAAAGCAAGCAAGCAAGCAAACGAGGGCGAGACCGGGCCGCCCTCGCTTATTTGAAGGAAAACCACAAAGGTACAAGGCCCAGACCTGGCCTGCGTGCGTCAACCCCATCTCCAAGAGGGTGGTGACACCACACCCCAGCTCGGCCAAAACTCTCTTCAACGCAAGGGAAAAACATGTGGGAAGCTCACTCGCATGGGGTGTTTTTTCAGCTGGCCGGGATGAGGAGTCGTGCCCGCACGTTGGAGCCCTCCGCGCCAGCAAAAGCTAAACCCAAAGCGGACACGTCACTGGCGATCACATCTCGGGGTGGCTTGGGACGGCTTGCAGCGAACGAAAAAACGGCCATCACGCCAGTTGCCCGCCGAACCGAGGACGACTGGTCATTGGCTCCGCCCCCAGGCGCCTCCGTCGCCGGATCGATCGGGCGGACTTGGCGCCAGAAGCAAAGACGGTATGCCATCGCATTAGCTTCCTTTGAAACCAACGGCCTTGGAGCCTCAAATCTCAAATATGCCACGCCATGCTGTCATGCCATGCCAGAACTACGACGACGGCATTTGCACCGTTCGCCCTCGCGCGGCACCCCACCTATGTGTGGTGTGACCCGTGATCGCTAGCGTGGTGCAACGCTGTGGTAGCTTTCCGAAAGCGGAACCGGAGCAATCAACCGCGTTCGTCTTTTGAAAAGTTCCTGACTGGACCCTTGCGTCCCAGGGAGCAGCAGGTGGGACGCTCACATGGGGAGGAGGGGCAATTTACAACTGCGTAATGTTCATCGACCTCGAGCCGGGGCTGCTGTCCGAGCTGGAGCGGTGGGCTGTACTCAATGTCTGAGCTGTATCGCACAAGCTGATGGACGTGGAGAATCGCGTTCAGCTCATCTGCCTGGGCTGCCCACATAAGAACCCAGAGGTCCAAGCCCGGCAACCACTGCGACCGTCTCGGGAGTTCGAGGGATGGATGGGCAGCGTGGGTGGTGGTCACACCATGCATTGTTGATCCAAATATTACCCCACCGTCGACTGCCGAATGCGGCAGCCACAGTGGAGCCTTCTGCGCAGCCGTCCAATTGCATCTCGCTTAGCTCCGTCATCGCCAGGTGTTTTTGTTCAGCTCAGGCAGCTTTTTGCACGTTGCGGCATGGTGGCTGGCAAAGGATGCGACGGCCCATACTTTCCGACGAACCGCCAAAGGACGTCGGACGGACAGATGCAGCCGTACCCAACCCGAGGCCGAAGCTAACTGCGCGCTGGCATTCTTCTTTCCCCCGACACCGGATCTCTGGCCGGGGTACCGTACCACCGACCAGACGCACGCCATCACGTATTCCTTGCACAAAGTGGCATATGAGCCTTGAGCTTTGAGAATTGCATGATGCTGCTGGCCCTGCATGCAAGACGCATGCACGGGCTGGGTATACTCGTCTGGCTGGCAGCCTAGGCCAAGACACCATGAAGGAGGACCGCAGCCCGGGACGTTCGCGCCGGCTGAACGCCGTCCACCCGCAGCCTCTTTTCCCCTTCCCAAGCTAGCATAGCCATTACGCTTTCTTTCCAGTCTTCTTCCCGAGGTAACAAAAAGTATTCGTTGTTTGATAATCCATCCAGGCAGGACCTCCGTTTATTTAGTACCCTTGAGGACGCATTTGGGACGGCGGCGCTCCAACACGTTAGCGTAGCAGACAAGCCTGCTATTCTCGATTCACGTGAGTTGCCTTCGACCTGTCGGTTGGAATCGTGGCCGGTACATATTTGGTCGTTGTTTTAAAGCTATTGGTTCGCGAAGAAGGAAAAAACACACAAAAAGACTTACAGTTGTTGACGCTTGTGGATATGCAGCGTCCATTCTGGTTGTTGACGCGGCACACATCCTCCTTAAGGGATGCTTTGTTAATGCAACAAGCACCGTTGGGGACAGGGCCTGTATTTCTAGTTGGCTAGCGCGCGGACGTTCTTCCATCTTGGCAGAGCCGGGATAAGAGCGGCTGAGCACTTACGGTCGTCGTTGACGCCCGCTCGCTCTGTGAGGCGGATCTCACGGCGGTTGATGCTCTGTTCAGGGGTCTCCACCACGAAGGCGGAGGCGACGGCGACAAGCGCCAGGACCGAGGCGAGCGTGAACTTCTTTTTGGCTGTGTGTGGAAGAAGAGATGGTGTCAAAAAAAAAAAAAAAAAAAAAAAAAAAAAAAAAANTATTGCCAGCCAGGACGGAGCCGCATTTTATAGAGGGGATACCGATCTTCTCGGAAGCCGGCAATCCGCAGAGGAGCCGCAAGCGGCATCGTGGGCCCTGATCGCGGTAGCTGCCTACCCGCTACTCCATGGTAACTTCGCCTTACTGCCATTTGGTTAGCAGCCCCTTTGTCGTAACCATAACGGGCCCTAGACAAAAATAGGGGCGACAGGTGCGGTAGGGCGGGCCAGACTTTCCGAAGAGGTTCTTTTGAGCCTCATTCGCTCTCCCTCGGGACGCTTGTCGATGCGGGTGGCGACCAGCACGAGGAGGGCTGCTTGTATCGCCGTTGTTACCTCACGGTTAGAAATACGCCTCCCCATGATGAGTACGGAAGTAAACGGCATTTGCTGGTGGGAGTTTCCTAATCGAGATTGTTATGCACACATTGCAACATACGAAATCGCACCCGAGGCAACGTATGTATCCATCTCCTACTCCCACTTGATCAAATAGCTTAAAATTGAGGTACTCTCCTGGAGATTCCAGGACGTCCCAGGCAACGGGCCCGACCGAATCGATACCGGACAACGGACCAGCCAACTAACAAGCTTTAGCTATGGGGGGTGCCCCGGTTTTGGATATTCTCCCCTGCTAGACGAGCCGAAACGGAAATCACGACCGCGAAGGAGGCGTCGTTGTCAATGCGCCGTGCCCATCCACAAAACAAAAATGGGGAAACGAGAAAGCTTCGTCAAATGCCACCTGGCCGTCAACTGGGCTTCTCCCTTGGGACCTTGGCGGTGATCATTTACCGCATCCCCCTCGACCAGCGAAGGGAGTGTATACCCGCGCGGGTCTGCATGCCTCAAAGACATGAAAGCCGCCCCAGAAAACCGAAGGGACTGCCTTCAACGTCAAGCCAGGGATTCCCGTCAAGGGCCGTCATCAAACCTGGTGGCCATGCCCTTGGGTCCTCCGCTGCCCATCGGGGAATGCCGACCCGTGGCGCGCGTTTCATGGCCCCGCCAAGGTCACTGACAGCGCGGGGCAGATGCGACAAGACGGATTGTCGCGGGAGATCGGAGGATCACCCTTCTTGGCCACCCACCTTAGTCGTTGCCGAAGACAGTCGTGCCCAAAAATTGAAATTCTACGGAGATTGGCTGAAACTAGCTTTCCTTTGAGGATCACAGAAACGCGGCTGTGGAGGCCGCGGACGCCCTGTGTAGGGGTGGGATTCCTCGCCCAAGCTCAAGATCTCAAAGCCCTTCTCGTTCCTGTGTCTATCTCTTTCGCAAGGCGCCTATCACAGCGGCCAAGGCCACACATGGCAGACACATATGCCCCTTGTAGCTGGGGCGGCTGGATGCGAAAGGTAGAAAGTTCTACATTAGAAGGTGCTGCTCGATAGGCTGGAGTAATTTTCCTTAGCCAACTCGCCCAGATGTGGTCGGGCTGTCAAGTAACGTCTGCGCAACTAACTGCGTCGGTGACCGTGGCAGAGGAAGACGGCATCGAGGCGTCGTCGCAATGGGTGAAGACTGAGGTTGGTACGTAAACCATGGCTCCGTTACCCTGGTCGGCGGGTGACGGCGGGGTCAATAAACGGGAGCGCATCGGCCACGTAGTTGAAAGGATGCAAGAGGCATCCAGTATAGCTGTTCGAAGCATCGCTGTCCGCGCATTTAACCTTTTGAAGCACCTGGCTGAGACCCCCGTCACCGCTTCCGGGACTCGGCCGATCTCCCGCAATCTCTCGGCGCCTGCCGATTCTCGGCTCCTCTTTTTATGTCAGTCTGTATCTTTCGCCCGGCATGACATGTGTCGCCTCCAAAGCAACTGAATGGCTTCTTGGCTGCGTTAGATGCAGGCCTGGGCTCTTCACGCCTAGACGAGTCCGCTTTGGTCTTGCTGATGCGTTCTCATCGCTCGATCAGACATGCTTGCGGATAGCTGCGTCTGGAACTTTCGTGACTACGACGAACGATGCATCCCAGTCCACGCGTACTCGGGATGAGTGTCGTACGCGGGGCCAAGTTGGTGGTGGTTTGGGGTGATCCGGTCTTGGCAACCACAAACTGTAACCGTGGCACGGGCCACATGTGGTACCAAACGCAATTTGTGCCCGCTTTGAGCCGACCGCAAACTCTGGCCCCGCTCTGAGCGTTCAGCCCTCATCGCGCCCTGGAGGTGCCTGCGACACTACCAATCGGCGCAAAAAGAGGAAACGAAGAAGAAGAAAATGGGCATCATCCGCAAGACGCTGTTTGCCGGCACCCTGACGGCGGCCACGGCACTGGGCTACCTGAACGCCAGCACCGTTGTGGTCCGCCCGCTGCCTCCGCGCGATCCCTTGTTCTCGAGCAAGCTGTGGAAGCGCTACAACCCACACAAGAACCCGGCGTCCCAGGACATTTGCCTCAAGCACGTTCCCCTCGACGACATCCGCCCCGAGCTCCTCGAGCGCGAGGGCGATCTCGTCCTCGAGTTCTGCCGTGGCGTCTTTTCCGGCCTCGGTAAGAAGTGTCGCTCCGTGCTGCTCTCCATACCGGAACCGGAGATCACACCTCTTTCTGCCCAAAGCCAGGGTCTCTCTAACATGCCCTCTATCGGTTCCGAACCAATTTTAGGTTACGAGGCGCAGCGCCGCATCCTAGAGCGCAAGTACTCCAACGAGTCGACAGCCACGGATCTGTGGTCACGCGAGCAGCTGGCCGAATCAGATTACGGTCCGGGAACCGTCATCACGGACCACTTCGAGGTGGTGGAGAAGACGCCGACGTCCATCACGGTGCGGTGTGGCGACTCGCCCCGAAACTCGGGCCCGCGCGAGTCGGACGGCCTCTTCACCTTCTCGGCTAGGGTCGATCCCGATAGGGGCCTGGCCGAGCTCGGCCTGAGGAGCGCATTGTTCAGCAGTGCGCGTAGGCTTGAGGGCCCAGAAGCCAGGCCGCCCATGGGGCGGTTTCTATTTGAGCTGCATCTGTGGTATGCGAGGCTGTGGATGGCCATAGGCCACAGGAGGGTGCTGAGGTGATCCGGGCTCTTTTTTTTTTTTTTTTTTTTTTTTTTTGCTCTCGTTTGCCTTGTCTTTTCCGTGGGGAAGACACCGCCGTGCGCAGAGATCAAAAACGATTGCTAGATCCTTGCTGTCCTAGCCANCTTTTTCTTTGCTCTCGTTTGCCTTGTCTTTTCCGTGGGGAAGACACCGCCGTGCGCAGAGATCAAAAACGATTGCTAGATCCTTGCTGTCCTAGCCAAAACCCCGTCCATCGGCAGGGCGACCCGGCATCTCTTTTTCGTTCCGGCCGAGGGGAGCCGAATTTGGATTGACGCCAAGAGATAGTGTCACACGCGTCCGATAGCGAGATGCGGGTGCAGGATGAGGGGTAGCTCACCCCTGCCGGGGTCTCCCCAGCGTCTTGGTCCGAAAGCCAGCCAGGAGGATGGGATTGGCCAATCTGACGGCTTCCTGTCTCATCTTATGAGAATCAAAGTTGAAATTTGGCCGATAAGAACGAGCCGACAGATCAGGGTCCTGTTTCCCGAGTGGCAGGCCAAACGGACGATTGTTCATCCAGGCACCTTCGTCAGTGCTGCTGGGAGCAGCGCCCAGAGCGCTGTGCGTCATTGTGATCGTTCCGAGGACGCCGTCTGCGGACCCAATCGCCGGCTTCACTCGTACCCGCAGCCGCCGACTTCTAGTGCCGCTCTTGGTTCCCGTGTGCTAGTCATACTGAAAGACTGATTACGCCAGCGGGCGGATCCGTGGAACCATGTGCAATTCCTCCCCACCCTGGCACTCTTATCATCTTGTCCTCGTTCGACTTCATCCAAGCCAACCCATCGATATATAGGCAGGTACCTACCTACCTACACCTACTCTAGGTATCTACCAGGTACCTCTATAGATTGACGTCGTCCACCGACCCTTTGTTTCTGGCTTCGCACCGTCGTCGTCCTGCTCTCCTTCAGAAACCGCACCACGCCCTCCCGGCCATCCACACTCAGCCATGGCCAACCACAACGATTCCAGCCAAGGGGCCACCGCGAACGGAGTGCCGCCTGCTGCCGCCGCCCCTACTACCCAGACCGATGCTACTGCTACACCTCCCCCATGCCAAGCCCACCCTCTCGGGCCGCTCTCGGGCGACGAGATCAGTCGCTCCTCATCGCTGATCCGCGCGGCATGGCCCGAGGGCACCAAGTTCCAGTTCAAGGTCGTAACGCTGCTGGAGCCGGCAAAGGCCGAGCTCACCCCCTATCTCATTGCCGAGAGAAAGGGCCAGTCGACCTCCAGCATCGATCGGCGCAGTTTTGTCGTGTACTACATCCGGAACACCGTCAGTCGCCAGCCCCGCCGCATTTCCCGGTTACGTCACACCCCGTTTCCCCGCGGACCTTGTTTGCTCAGTCGCGTGTTTGTCACATGTCACACTGACAAGGCCGAAACCCACCCAAACAGCACAAGCTACACGAAGCAGTCGTGAATCTCAGCAAGAGCTTAGTCGAGAGCAACGTGCTGCTTGGCCCTAACTTACACGCCAACGGAGACGCCGAGGAATTGGCCGCTATCGAGGAGTCGATTTTCAAGAATGCCGAGCTCCAAGCAGAGATTGCCAAGCTCAAGCTCCCGGAAGGGACCGTGGTTATGGCCGACCCCTGGATCTACGGTTCGTCCTCATCTTTTTTTCTTTTTTTTTTCTTCACCACTTCTCTTTACATACTAGGTAGCCACGCTGGCGCCCCACGGGCGAAGAGATCACGGCCACTTACCGACAATCGTCACAGGCTCCGACGGCGTCAACGAGGGAAAGTTCAGCGACGAGAAGCGCCAGTTCCAAGTGTATCTGTACATGCGGGATCCCAACAACCCGACAGAGAAGGATGGCTGCCACTACTCCTTCCCGCTCCCCATCTCCCCCGTCGTCGATGCGGCGACGCTCGAGATCGTGCGCATCGACATCCTGCCGACGGGCCTCGACGAGAAGGTCAAGCCCCTGGAGCCCTGGAAGCCGGTGCCGCCCAACGAGTACATCCCCGAAGCCCAGCCGTCGCTGCGTTCCGACCTGAAGCCCCTGCGCGTGGTCCAGCCCGAGGGCGCCTCCTTCAAGGTGTCCAACTTCTCCGAGGTCGGCCGCCTGATCTCGTGGCAGAAGTGGGACTTCAAGGTCGGCTTCAACCAGCGCGAGGGCATGGTCCTTTACGACGTGCACTACGACGGCCGCCCTCTCTTCTACCGGCTGAGCCTCAGCGACATGAGCATCCCTTACGCTGACCCGCGGCACCCGTACCACAAGAAAAACGCCTTCGATCTGGGCGATGTCGGCGCCGGCATAATGGCTAACAACCTCGCCCTGGGCTGTGACTGCCTCGGGTCCATCTACTACATTTCCGGTGTTCTCAGTGATAGCGAGGGACGGCCGGTCCCTTACCCGAATGTGATCTGCGTCCATGAACAGGACGGCGGCTTGCTATGGAAGCACACAAACGTATGTCACCAAGATTTTCTCTCGGTGGTGGAAAAGCGTTTCACAACTGACCCTTTCGCGTACCTACCGACCTACCTGCAGTACCGGACCAACCGAGCGTGTGTTACAAGATCAAGAGAGCTGGTTCTGCAAACAATTCTTACCGTGTCCAACTACGAATACATCCTCGCCTGGATCTTCAACCAGGTGCGAGAAAAAAAAAGGCCCACCCCTCCCACCAGGCATATTGCGAATTGCTGCTGCTAACACGATCGTTTTTGTTCTCCGTTACAGGCGGGTGATGTCTCATACGAGGTGAGGGCGACGGGCATTTTGTCGACCCAACCTGTGGACCTCGACCTCACGACGACGCCGCACCCGTACGGCACCGTCGTGCACCCGGGGGCGCTGGCGGCGTACCACCAGCACTTCTTCAGCCTGCGCGTCGACCCCATGGTGGCGGGCCACGGCAACACGGTCGTGTACGACGAGACGGTGGCGCTGCCGCGCGACCCCGTGGTCAACCCGCACGGCGTGGGCTACACGGTCGAGAGCAAGACCATCGCGACGTCGGGCGGGTTCGACCTGGACGCGTCGCGCGGGCGCGTGTTCCGCATCGCCAACGAGGCGGTCCGCAACCCCGTCAACGGCCACGCGGCGTCGTACAAGATCCACGTGCCCGCCATGCAGCCGCTCCTGGCCCACGCCGACAGCTTCCACCGGCGCCGCGCCGAGTTCGCCGACCGGTCCGTGTACGTGACGCGGTACGCCGACGGCGAGCTGTACGCCGGGGGCTTGTACACCAACCAGAGCCGCGGCGGCACCGGCGTGCGCTCGTGGGCGGACCGCCGCGACCCGCTCGCGGCCGGCGACGCCGTGGTCTGGGTGCAGTTTGCGCTCCAGCACGTGCCCAGGATCGAGGACTTCCCCGTCATGCCGTGCGAGGTGCTGCGCGTCACCATGAGGCCCGTCAACTTCTTCGACCGGAACCCGGCCCTCGACGTGCCGCCCAGCACGCAGGAGTTCAACTGCAGCGTGTCGCTCAACGGGCCGGCTGGGAACGCGGAGCCTGGTAAAGCCGAGACTCTTGGCGGCCAGGGTGGCCAGCTCAGTGGGTGTTGCGCGACCCACGGAGCCGCATGATCGGGCAGGGATCTTCTGATGTGGATGTTGGTTGGTTGCTCCTGGATTCTGCGCGTCGTCAACGACGATACTGGACTCTGGTCCTCCTGTTTCTTTAAAATGTGGGACTGGTTATCTTGTCGGTAGCTTGCTTTTAGGAATACGCGAATCGGAGGCGACGACTTTTTGTCTGTAAGGTAACGTTCCGCGATGCAGAACTACATGCCGGCTCGGTTGCCAATGGACTCCTCAACCAAAGGCACAGGGAACGTACATATGAACAGGTCTCATCTTGGTGAAACAGCGCAGCATGCAGCTCAATCCCTTCGCATTTCCGCAATCTTACCTCTCCGCTGGGCTGTCCAGAATCCAAGCATCCATCCGCCCAAGCCCTTTTGCCAGCATTGGATACCACCCACGCCGGAGATTCAGGCAGTTCTGGAATCCGGGGCAGTCTGAAATCACAAAGGCCTGGTTGCAGGTTGTTCTCAGCGTTGGCTCTTGTTGATAAAGGCTGGGCGCAGGATTCCAGTGATCCCGGTGTGGCTGTTGGTGATTCTGCAGCACGAAAAGAAATTAGATGGAACCTGCCCGGGCGGGGGGCGCTGATGCGACTGACACCCATGAGCCCCACCGCTCGTGTGCCAGGCAATCCAGACCACTGGGAGGCGCCTGCTTTTTGAGCCGCCCCACATTGGGCGCTTTGTCCAACCGAGCCCTGGGCAGACGTGACCATTGAGGTCTTTTCGACGGATGCTCCCCTGCCAGAGCCCAGCGTTCTGAGTGGCTGCCTGCCCTTGCTTCCTCGGCACCCCTGTCTTCAGCCCTGCCCACTAGTGACGCGCCGCTATCACGCAGGACTTTGACCTTGGTCCAGCTGCCTCCTCCCTCCCCCACCTTGACTCCGTTAGCACAAGTTCCACGGCGTCCTGGCCCCCTTCACAATCCTCAGTTTCTAGGACCTCAGCTGCAGATACAGCGCACCATGCCCCCCGTCTTGTACGTGTGTGAGGCCACCAACTCCAATGCCAAGCATGCTAGCACAGCGGCTGGCCGCGCGTGGGAGGGTGGTGGCGGGCCGTGGACTGCTTTTTAAATCCCTTGCCTCCCACCTCGCTCAGGAGCGTGTGCCCGATAGCTCTCTTGCCGCACCTTTTCCAAACTGGCAGCCTAGTCCCATCCCATATTCACGATGAGGGACTACTCCATCAAGGTCCCGGGCTACCACTACTCCTCCCTCGACGGATGGCCGGCCATCGAGCAGATGCAATGGGGTCGGTCCTGCCGCCAGTACGGCGAGTTCTTTGCCGTAATGATGCAACCCAACCGTTTCGACAAGAAGGAGTCCTCGGGCTTCAGTCTCGCGCTGGGCGTCGTCTGGATGATGGAGTCCTTTCCCGCCGACTGGGACGAGGCTGCCAATTCCGTGCCCGACGTCGACCCTACCATGACCTACACGCCCGAACAGCGCGCACAAATGCAAGTGGCCAAGACGGCAGTGCTGTCCGGCAGGTACCTGAGTGAGGTTATGTTCAACGAGCCCCTCTTCAACGTCTTCATGACCGAAGTGTTCAACACGTCCTACGTCTGCCCGGCCGAGACTTGCATGGCCCTCGCCTTGAGTGCGAATCCAGACATGGCCGGAATCGGGGTGAGTTCGATCAGCCAACGAGGAGCGCGTGACCCTACCGCACTGCCTTCGAGATCTGCTACGTCTTCGTTTTCTCGTCGCGCCGTACTGACGACGGGGACACGTGCATGCAGATCATGATTTCGTACTACATCGAGGCCGGCCTTGCCACGCTGTTTCTGATCTTCTTCACCGTCCAACGCTTCAAACACTGGGCCAAGAAAAAGGCCATCCGCGCCGGCAAGCCCCGTCGGGCCGCGACCTTCTCCAGACCCATCGCGCGGCGCGTCATGGATGCCTTCCGCGGCACGCTCGAGAGCTTCCTCCTGGCCTCGATTCTGCTCGCCGTCGCCATGCTCGTCGCCGGCATCTTCGTCATTGCCGAGAAGATGGAGGATCGGGCCAAGCCGACAGCAGAGCAGGAATTGAACAACGCGGCCTACTACGACGTTCCGCTCTCGGTCCTCGCCTGCGCCTTCTCCGTCTTCCCCGTCCTCGCCGCGTATTCGGTCATGAGCCATCCCGGCCAGGGAGAGTCGGGCGCCCACAAAAAGTGGCTGACCCGCGCCTCTCTTGTCGTCGTCTGGCTTCTCGGCATCGCCGTGGTTTACATGGCCCCGCTGGGTGAACCTGACTTCCAGCCAAACGAGAACGAAAAGAAGGAGCAAGAACAGCTGAAAACCCAGTTTGGCGTGAAGGACGACCTTTGGGCCTGGTGCGACCACCGAGGAGGTAATCGCTACCGCAACGCCCTCAAGGCCGCCATGGCCCTGGTGGTGGCCGGCCCTCTGCTCTGGGCCTTCCTCTTCCTCTTCCTGCACACGGGATTCCTCATCCCCGGCATCGCGGGCTCGAAACGGCTCAGAGTCTGGCTGCCGTGGTGTCGCTTGGCCATGGGCTGGATCTGCCTCGCCGTCACTTGGGGCGTGCTCGGATATCTGCAGTGGCTGCGGCAGAGGCTGCGAGACGCGACGGGGAGGCTCGGCGACGACGGCAAATGGGGCTTTGGCCAGATTCTGGCATTATCGGTCTGGGCACCCGTCATCTTCGAGTTCATCTACATTCTTATATGTAAGTGGCATCGCGCACTGGACGTTTGGTGGCCCTCTCTCCCCAAAGGCTACATGTGTTACGTGTGGGCTGACTCGACTTGTCTCGCTTTGCAGGGGGTCTTCAGGACAGTCTTTCCGGGTCGCTGCCCCCGGAGTACAAGGCCGTCCTCCGCGCGGGCCACCCCAGCCCCGACCCGCAAAACCTCAATGGAGGCTTCAGCTACGTCGGCGCCGGACAGACCGCCGTGGATACGGAGTACAAGGCCCACGGCGTCGTCACGGCCACGCCCGCATCCGGAGGCCCGCCGTCGTCCTCCACCGCGATGTACGATCCCTACCAGGGCATCGCCCCGTACTACACGCCTCAGCCCATGGCGCCGCCGCAGATGACCCCACAGCAAATGCAGCAGCCCCAGGGCTTTATGCAACAGCCGCAGTTCGGACCGCCGCGATGAAGGCGCTCCTCTTTCTTCGTCCCCAGCGTTCGGTTGTTCGGTTGTTCGGTTGTTTGGCGTGTATTTAATCTCAGTTCGCCGGGAGTCTGGGCTTTGTTGTAATGACGCATCGCAGCCGAGGATAAGATTATTGCTTGTGTTCATATGCGTTTCCCATCTTTTGTCTTTGTTAATTAGCGCCGCTTACTCTTTGCATAGCCGCGAGTTGGACCCACGACACAGTACACGGCGATATCAAGATTATTTCGGATGTGACGTGGCAATCCTTTTCCCTGATTGCATCAGCACTGTCAGAGGATCTTGATTGCTGTTGTCCCGTGTTTCTCTCTTTTTTTTTCTCTCTTTCTTTTTCCCCCCTTCCCCTGCATAGAGCGTATTTTTCGTCCCGAAAATTACGGCCGGGGTCGACCGCAAAGACGGACCGATGGCTCGTCCCGGCCCGTTGCACCATCCTGCCCAGCCCGTCTACTCTTATCGCCTGGTCGCGTGGCTAGCGCTTTCGTCTGGCCACAGTCGCCTTCAAGTGTCACTCCTGAGCCGAGGGATGTGCTTGTCAATGGAATCACACGTCAATTCGCTATGCTACTTCTACGGCTAGCCTTGCTCCTTCCATTTACCCACATAGGCGTTTTACTCCTCGCTGTCGGCCTCGTCGCTTTCCTCGTCTTCCGAGGTCTGCTTCCTTTTCGCCTTCGACTTGCTCGACGCCTTCTTGCTGCTCGCTTTCTTCGTTTTCTTCTTTTTGGCCTTATCCTCATCCATCACCTTCTCCTCCTCCGTCTCGTCATCGCTGTCGTCAGAAACCTCATCCTTTTTCGCCTTCTTCGCCTTGGCACCCTTTTCCCGCTGTCCTTGGTCTTGTCTTTGTCTCCAGGCTCGGACCTGACCTTTGCCTTCCCCGCGCCGTTCGCTTTCATCTTGCTCCCCTTCTTCATGCCTGCCTTGTCGTCGTCCTCGGACTCTGCGGAGCTGGCGTCTGCCTCCTCCTCTCCGGGCCGCTCGCCGAGCTCGCTCCCCGATGCCTCGCTCTCGGAGTCGGCCGTTTTGGACCCTTTCCGCTTGGGCTGAGTTGTGCCTGCGAAGGGGGCATTTGGAGACTGCGATCCGGAACTGCGGCGTTGGGCTTCGTCCCTGAATTCGTCAGACCGGAGTTGCTTTCTCTTGGCCAACGTCGCAGCATCACCACCCATGTAGGTTTCCAAAAGGTAATTGTCGAACTGGGTGGTCGCATCGCCGATGGTTTCGATGCTTCACGGTCATGGTCGGCTTCCGCTTTTCCGCAGCCTTTTACGCACCTCGAGTTCTGCACGAGCAAGTCCGAGCCGAGCTGGAACACTGCCTCCCCGGGGGTCACCGCGTAACCAAAAGAGCCTAAGAGAGAGCCGGCGGCTGGCGGCTCTCCTTGGCTCTGTGCTGCTGCAGCGCATGCAACGGGAGCCAGACTGAGACCATCTTGGCCCTCCTCATGTTCCAACCAAGGTGCCAATCCAGCTTAACCGAACGGCCGAATGGCTCGTCTTCCGTGGGCTCTCAGTTCTTGTTTCGTGCCACTGGCGCTAGGTGCCAGCTACCCACCTTCAAGGGTCACATTCGAGCCTCCCGAACCCGTTTCTTCCACAATCACATCGGACACTCGTGCCAACAGTTGGTCAATTTTCGGGCTTGGTTAGCGGCAAGCAAACATTTGATAATTACCTTTACGGAATCCTGTTGTCCTCATCCGTCCCATTCCCGCTGTCAGTCTTCGGCCTGGGCCTCATGCACCTTCGTCGCCATCTTCCTCCTCGTCCGAGCCTTCGCTCTTTTTGGCCTTGGCTTTTTTCGATTTCTTTTTGCTGCTGACCTTCTTCTTGCTCACCCCATCCTCCTCGCTTTCTTCCTCCTCCGCCTCGTCATCCGAGCCGTGAACCTTTTTCGTCCTCTTTTTGCCTTTGGACCCTTTCCCGGCCGCCTTCGCCTCGCCCTTCTCGCTTATCTCGACCTCGACCTTGACCTTGGCGCCATCCTTTGTCTTTTTTTTCGTTGTCTTCCTGCTTTTTCTGCTGGGCTTCGCGTCGGACTCGCTGTCGGACTCTTCAGAGCTGTGGTCCTCCTCCCCCGAGTCGGTCTCGCTCTGCGACGACTCGGTATCGTCGCTGGACGTGCCCCTAGCCGGCGCCCTCCGCTTGGACTTGGACTTGGGCATCTGGATCTCGCGGTCCTTGTTGGCCGCCCGCCCGTCGGTCCCAAACTTATCGGCCCGGATCTGCTTCTGCTTAGCCTCCTTGGCCTGGTCCGCGCCCATATGGGTTTCGATTAGGTAGTTGTCGAATTGGATGGTGGCCTCGCCGATGGTGCGGAAATGCTCCACCGTAATTTCGGGCTGTCGCTTTTCAAGCGGCTCTTTCCGGACCTCGAACTCGGCCAACGCCAGCGCCGTTTGGAAGGCGTTTTGGATTTGACGCCCGTTCCAACACAGCGCCTTGTAATTAATCTGCGCCCATTCGAGGATTCGTTTGCGGCTGTACACTACCGGCTGGAGCCCGTCCGCTTCGCGCTGCTCGTTGAGCCTGGCGAGGCGCCGAATGTTCATGCGCCACACCTTGTACGACTGCCTTTCGTCCAGCCGCGGGTAGTAAAGCGACAAATGGATCCGCGATCGGAAGGCTTCGTCGAATGCGCCTACCCGGTTGGTAGTGAGGAATAAAATCCCGGAATAGTACTCGAGCACGCGCAAAAACACCGATACCAGCCCGTTGCGCTTGACATCGGCCTTATCACGCTCGGCCAAAAACACATCGGCCTCGTCGATGAGCAGAACGCACCCCCACTTGTGTGCTAGCCGGAAGAGCTTTTCCAGGTTCGCCTCGACCAGTTCGGGCTCGTACCCGATGTCGCCGCAAGTTATAGGAAATAAAGGCCGGCGCGTGTAGGCGGCCACGCATTCGGCCGTTGACGTTTTGCCCACGCCCGGAACGCCGTGTAGCAGGATGATGCAGCCTTTGCCTTTGCCTTGGACCAGTCCAATGTCGTACTTGCCCTCGCTGCCGGACCCGGAGGCGCCGGAACCCGACGAGCCCCAGCGCGACCCGGCCGTGTGCGTCTCGACCATGGACTGCACCATGCTGCGGTGCGTCTTTGGGAGTACGAGCTCGTCCCAGCCGCTCTCGCCCTCGGTAACCTGGACCTCTTTGAGACGTCCAATGTCAAACTGCACTGTTACCGGTGCGATGGTTTAATGGTTAGCAATCATCCGCGGAGAAAATTGAGGAAAAAAAAGGGAGGGAAATGGTTGTAACCCACGCCATTTGCGATTGTGGAGAGCAAAGCCGTGCACCACGCCAGGCAACAGCACGCAAAGGTTTTTATCGCTGAGCTGGTCCTTGAGCTGTTTGGTCTGGCTTTTGTCGCCGCCAACCTCGAGCTCCTCGAGCCAGGCCTTAAGGGTGGGCAGGATTTTGCCGGACCGGGCCTTTTCCAGCTCCATGTGGCGGTCCTTGAGGCAGCAGGTCTTCTTGGGCGTCTTGCACATCGACGAGAGCACCTCCATCACCCCGCCGGCGTCCTTCCAGCCCCAGAAGAGCTCGGGCTGGTTGAAGTCGGGCACAAGGTCGGGCGACTCCTGGAAGGCGAGCCCAAAGTCGATCATGACGGGGCTCGTGATCTCCTCCTGCGTCTCGCCGACCGTTAGGCCGTCGTAATCAAGGTGCGTAATGCGGATCCACTTGAGGAACTTGAGCCCACGCGCGTGCAGGTCCAGCGCCTTGTCCTGCGGGCCCAGGTGCCGCTGGTACGCTATGGGGAAGATGTTGAGCGACGTGACCTCGACCTCGCCGTTGAAGGGCTTGATTTTAAAGATCTCGGGCACGGCGCTCAGCCGAGTCCCATCAAAGTCGATGCAGTAGCACGACACCAGCAGCGGCGTGAACCGGTCCTTGGCCTTCTCGCCCGACTGCTGCTCGTTGATGAGCTCCTGCAGCTGTCGATTCTGGAACTCCTGCTCGTTGATGATCGCCAGTAGCTGTCGGCTCTGGAGCCGCTGCGACTGTGGCTCCGAGGGGTCCGCCGTCACCACCCTGGCCGACTCCAATGCCTCCCTGCCCGCCTGGTCGCCACTTTTAGCCGCCGGCAGTGCGGGCGGCACGAAGCGCCGACCCAGCAGGACGCCCCCGGCGCTGGCGATAACGCGGTAGGCCTGCGGCACGTAGCGCTGGGTCGACTTGTGGACCTCGTCGCCGATCGTCACCGACTCGCCGCCTCGACGGCTGGGACAGAGCACGGTGCTGCCAAAGTCGAAGAGCATCCACATGTCTTCGAACGCGACCTTGGGCGGGATCCCCCGCTGTATGTCGTCGTGAAGGCTGCGCTTCTGGCCGAGGTACTTGTCGATAAAAGCCATGAGCTCCCTGAAGTGAAGGAGGGCCTTCTTGGAGTTGTAGAATTCGACTGCGTCCTCTTGGCGCTCGCCTTCTTGCTCCCCTTCGGCTGCGGGCTCCTTTGGTGATGTCTCGACGCCGCCGCCCGGGGCCCCACTCTGCTCGGTCGTCGCGGTGGCGCCATTCGGCTCTGTGGTTTCCACGACTGCCTCCGTCTTGACTACATCCGGCTGGGGGGTGGTAAGGCTCTGGCCATACTTTGCCTCCAAAATGTCGAGTTGGTGCCGAATAGCACCGGCGTTGCGGATGAGTAGTCGGAACGGCTTCGAGATCAGCGCACTGCAGAGGCAGTGGTCCTTAGAGCCCGCCTGCTTCTCGAGGAAGAACCCGATGGGCTGCGAGTTGATGCGGACGCCGAGGATCTCCACCTGGGCTGGGTCGGGCTGGGCGAGGGCGTCGTGCTTGTTGGGGTCGTAGTACATCACGTCCCCCTTGAACAGAATACGCAACACGTAGTGCGGGTCCTTGGAGACGAATGATTCCTTCTCAACGTAGGAGAAGCCCTTGTAGTCCCGGTCCGTGAACACGACGGCCCCCTCGCTTCGGTAGTCGTGGAAGGACGTCAGGACCCGGCTCTCGTCCGCCTCGGCATCCCCCTTGCCGCCTTTGCCCTCCGCTGCCTTGTCGGTCCCGTCCTCTGCGCCGCCGGCTGTCTTGTCGGTCCCGTCCTCTGCGCCGTCGGCCGCCTCCGACCACCCATCGCTATCGCCGTCGCTCCTGTCCTCCTCGGCTTTTGCCTCGGACTTGGCCGTCGCCGGGTCGGTGCGCTCGGCGCGCTCGGCTTCGAGATTCCCAATGCGCTTCTCTAGCACGCGCAGGTAGTCGGCCAGGCCCTGGAGCAGCGCGGGGCCCTGGTTATCCTTATTCTTGTGGCCCTCACTCTCCCGCCGCTTCTGCCTCTTTTCGAGCTTCACGCGGTACGCTTCGTATATGTCCTTGGAGTGCAGATTCGACGCCCACTCGATGAATTTGTCCGCCATGTAGGGGCGGTCCTCCTGGTCACTCTCGGGTTCCTCCCCCGCGTCCGGGGGCGCTCCCTGCTGCTCGAAGAGCCGCTCGGCTCGCGTCTTTCTGGGGTTCTTGCCCGTATTGTCCGCCTGCCCCTCCTGTGGACCCAGTCCGTCTTGCTCGGCTGCAGGACCCTTACCGGCGTCGGCTGGCTGCTCTTGCTCCGCCTCGCCAGTTTGAACGGAGCCGGCAGCCTCGGCACCGGTCCCGCTGGTCTTACTATCGTCGGGAGCAGTGTCCGGGGCCTCGGTGCTGTCTATAGACTTTGCAGTCCCCGAGTTCACCGTGGTTCCGCTCCCGCTGCTGGCGAAGCTGGGCGCCAAAGCATCCTCGTCATCACCACCTAATGGGGCAGCCTTTGTTAGAAACGACCGGAGCTCGTGAATAACCCGCAATGCCCTAGTGGGGGGCGGCAGTGCCACCCGCTGTCACTCAACAGCGAACACAAACATTTGTCGCTAGATCCAGGCTTGTTCGCTTCGGTCACGGGCAACAGACCCATGACTTCGGCCTCGTCTCCGACGTGCTGGTTGACTTGCTCGGCCCTTTCCGACGGCATTTTCGACGGACCTTCTGCGCACGCATTCCCCGACATGAAGATTGGCATTGACGCTTGGAATGGATCGTTGCGATTGATTGGACCTCGTCGTATCAACCAGCGGCCTCTGCTGGCCGGCCACGAAGTGAGAGTCAATGATTTTTAGGACCAGGTGTATATCGACAAAGAGAATTGCGGGCAGTGGAAACATTCGCAAACCTTGGGTTGTGCAAATGTGATGGAGGACGAGTCGGCTCCTGTGGTCGTAAAGTAGCCCGAGGCGAGCCCTCCTCCCGTCGGCGGTCGCGCGACCCATCCCGCAGCCTGCCTCGAGGATTTGAGGGCGGCTTGCATGATGGCTTGCAAATGTGATTACGCAGCTATGTGGCAGCTTGCAGGCTGCTATTTCCTTTTCAGCTGCTAATCGAGCGTTAGCCTGCACGGTGGTGTTCTCCCTCGTGGCATTCGAGGAAAGGCACCCAATGGCGGCGGTCGCTCTCTGAAGCCGGGTGAGTCCTTTCGTAGGCGCCCCAATGGCAATGGCAGCGGCCGCTCTCTGAAGCCGGGCGAGTCCTCTAGAGCAAGCTTTTTGCTTCAGCTCATGCACCTGTGGAAACTAATCACCTGCCCAAAAAGAATAGAAAAAAAAAGACAGCAGCTCTTCGATCCTAAGACGGAGGATTAGGTGGTGGACCCATAAATATATCTGGAAACTGCCATCTTTGTTGGGCAAGGTGTCAGTCAATATTGCCGAGCGCGACTAGCGATCATCATGAGTGCCGCAATGCCACATATGGATATGGGCGCGGCTGGCGGCCTGTCCTCCATGGGCGATCACCGCCGTGCGCCCGGTTACCTTTTGCATCGGCTCCCAACACAGACCACAAAAAAAGACCTGCGCGAGTCTGGCAGCCGAGAAAACGTGGCACAGGATATTTCGACGGTGATGCGCCGGCGGGTGCTCTCCAACAGCGCCGCTGAGTTCGTCGAAACACGGGCCCAGCAGGCCCTGGGCGCCGAGCTGGCTTGCAGCCTAGGGCCCGGGCCCCAGTACGTGTCGGAGCTGGACAAGTTTGTGCCCAGGGAGAACATCATCCAGTGAGCAGGAATCGCTTTTTTTCGCCGTATGAATCGGATTCGCTGTGTTCCCGGCCCCTAACCGCGTGGCGGTCGCAACCAGGACCGACTATTATACCGAGTCCCAGAAGAAAGTAGCAGCCCTGAAGACTCGGCTCGTCGAGTTCAGCAAGAAGATCTACGCGTTGGACAACGGGTACAAGATTGCTCATAAGGCCCCGGAGCAGTACGACGTGGACGACGTGCTCGACATCGTCAGGCGCATCGAGTGTAAGCACCACACCCTAGACAAGGTCACGAGCTGCTCGGGCATCTTCCGTCGGTGCTTCCGGGCCGCGGGCGAGAACAGCGGTGCCATCAAGGGGCTGCTATCCTTTGCGCCCGACGACATTTATGGGTCCATCATCTCCGGCGGCTTCACCCTGATCCTGGGGGCCTTGGAGCGCGCCGACAAGATACGGAGCGACATTTACGGCGCGGTGGCCAATGTTCCCAACAAGATCGTGGAGGTGAAGGATTTGCTGGGCGTCCATATCAGGTCGGCCGAGCTGCAGTGGCGGGCGGACTCGGTCTTTGTAGCCATCTTCGATGTGCTCTTCACCATCGTGGAGGAGCTCTCCAAAAACTTGGCAAGTGAGTGACCTGCAGTTGGCAGTCCGCCGTTCCCATGACATTGTTTCGTGCCACGCACATGCCTTGGGCTGTTGGTTGTTGGTTGTTGGTTGTTGGTTGTTGCTGGCCGGCATTCCTTTCGCGTCCGCTGGCTGATTGCTGACTCCATCCATTCCCGTCACAGAGAAGGGTCTGTCCCTGATCATCAAGGGCAGCCGGTATGGCAAAGAGATCGACGACTCAATCGGCGCCCTTAAAGTTAGCCTCGATAGCTTCAGAATCCAGGCCAAGATCTGCGACTCGCAGAGGCTCGGGAAGATGGACACCCGTGTCGCGAGAGCAGCCCTGGCGGCAGAAAGAGCTGAGGACACAGCGTTGGAGAACCAGGCGTGTTTGCAAGGCGAGTGCAGCCGTGATGGCTCCCCCTCGAGGCCCAAGAAGGCGCATGAACAAACGGCCCGGCGGGCGGAGATCCAGACTTGTCAACCCGATGACTGACTATTCCGCAGGCATCGAGAGCTACGTCAAATCCATCGATGAGAAACTGAACAAGATCGAAGAGGTCGGGCTGCGCACGGGTGAGGAGGCGAAGACCAAGCAGGTAGAGAGGGACATTATGTGCCAGGCGGCCGTGTACAACCAGATCTACATCACCTGCACCGGCAGCTCTCTTTTTGACGACCGGGCCGGGAATTGTAAGCCGACCTGTCTTTTCGCGCCTTGGACAAACCTGGCAAACATGACTGCTAACAACACCTACCGACGCTTGCAGTAAACGTTGCCGAGTACCTCAGACGCCTGGAAGACCAGCAGCAAGCCGACCAGCGGCGGGCGCGGAGGAACGAGGAGACGGCCAAGAAGTGGCTTGCGCGACTCAAAAACGCACACCTCCCCACGACGGCCGACCAGGAGAGCATTATCGACCAGTTCAAGGCTTCGCTGCAGGCCGAGCAGGACAAGGTGCAGTACCTGTTGATGTCGGAACAGCTGAACACGTGGATCAAAACGCACGAGTCCATGGTGTTGATCATGCAGAACAAACGGGCCCGAGCCTGTACGACGCCGTGTCCTTCGTATCGGCGTTTATGCACCGCAGTCTGTACGCGCTCCACCTTTCCAGCTGCCCAGTGCTGGGCTTCTTCGGCGGCTGCCGGGCCTTCGACGACCCGAGCACGGCCGGGCCGGACGGCATGCTGGCAGCGCTGCTGGCGCAGCTGCTGGACAGGGTGAGGACCGACGTCGACATCTCGTCGCTCGGCGACCCGCCCAAGGTCCTGGCCAGCAACAGCACGGACCGCGTGGCGTTCCTCGCGGACCGGCTCCGGCAGCTGGTCGGCGTCCTCCCAGAGGGTGACTCGGTCTTCATCGTGCTGGATTCGGCGTGGCACATGGCCGGGGATGAGGAAGACCAGGACGCGGCGCTCGCGCATGTTCTGGACCTCGTGCCGTGGGCTGAGCAGACGAGCGGGGTCGTGGTCAAGATCCTGGCGACCAATTTCCTCAGCCACAGGCCCTGGGAGAGCCATGAGGGTGACGACGGGCGGTTCGCCTATCTGGAGCTGCCCGAGCACGTGGACAGCGGAGGGATCGTCATCAGCCCGGAGAACCTCGACGCGTGCCAAGATTTTGCGCGCGAGCTGGAGCTAGCATAACGGGCAAGCGGCTGGGCGTGGGCAGGCAAGGGAAATGATGTCTCTCTCTTTTTTTCTTTTTTTCTGTTTTTGGCGCTGGCATTTTTTTTTGTAGGCGATTCGTCGAGTCTGCGCCCGTCGGTATGCATAAGGATCATAACCATTCCAGTGGGCCAAAGCCAGCCCCAGCTTAGCTCTTGGATTGGACTACCGAACCGGAGCGGACTCGCCCATATAATTTTAGGCGCTGTGTAAAGGATCCGTGTCGTAGACACAGATACTATTAGTGTCAGGAGTGACCCCTGAGTCACGTGCTCCTCCTCCCAAACCGTGTGTATAAGGAGGGAGCTTCGCTTCCTCCCCCCTCTTGCAAAGGATCCTTCCTCTCCTTTTCATCCGTTAGAACAATACCACTACAGCTCCTGCCAGTCCCTTGGCTTGCGGTCCAGCCTATAATATGCCACTATAAAGCCGTTCCACAGTCGCCAACACCACCACTGCCACCACCAATAGACCATAATCCAGAACAAGCTCCCAGCGCCAGAAGAGCGTGGCCCGTTCCTTCCCTGTTCTGCCACCACGTTGGCAACAGAGTGTCGCGTGCAAAACCCATAAAAGTTGCAGCGCTGTCGGCCAGGAGGTACAATAGAAGATTTCGCCCATATCGCGGTCGCTAACGACGTGTGCGCGTGGTAGCAGTAGTGTGAATCAGCGCGCGTCCAAGTGGAGATCACCCGAGTTGCCAGCCTTAGAGAGCCGCATCTGGTAGGAAGGCAGGGGTCGGATCAACCGCGGAGATAAAGACGAGGCGCCCGCGACCCGGTGCCGTGGGCCGACGAGAAGGGCGTCAGGGTGGTGGTCAAGATCCCGGCCACCAACTCCCCCAGCCACGCCCCACACGCCAAGCACCAGCAGGACGGCCGGTTCGCGTTCCCGGAGCCGCCTGACACGGTGGAGAGCAGCGGGATCGTGACCAGCCAGGAGAATCTAGACATGGTCAAAGGATTTGGTGGGAGTGGGAGCGGGGGCTAAGGAAAAAGGGGTATGGCTGGGAATAGCATTGTTGATAAATCGGTGGCACTAGAGAGTGAGCAGCAGGAGATACCGGAGCGAGGGGTGTCGTTCTTGGCCGAGCTCTTAGAATGGGCGACTGAGTTCGCGGGCATTTCGAGATTTTTAGTCGGACCGCCGTGCGGTTCAGGCTGTCGACTTTGACAGGGAACAACAGTTCGTTGCATTGCAGACACCCCGTTCGCTAGTTGCATTTTCTCTGCCGCTTGCTTGACAACAACATGCCCTTCGTCGTCCCTGCAGACAGCCTTGACCCCTGCTCGCGCTTTTTGCATACACAGTCACCGCTCTGCAGCTCTAGCTGCTCACCTCATTCCTATTTTCTCACATCCTCTTCGACCGCATTCCTAACGGTGCCGGCGTGCACCTCGTACCCACCGACTCCCTCCACGCAGGGCAGCCCTATTGTGCAGAAAAGCGTCTCTGCAAAGGTCGAGGATGTTGTACCCGGCGATGAAAGGGCCCCCAGGTTGGTTGGGTTGGCTCGTTGGCGGCATACGCGCGACTTCGGCGTAGGAGACGTGCGGGCTAATATGGGCGGAAGCGGTCATCGTTGGGCTCTTTGTGATGGCGCCCAGCCGTCCCCGGACCAGTCTCAACTCCTCCCTCATCTGGGCTTTGGTGTCGTCGAGCTGCCGCCTCGCCTCTTCGAGCCATCGCCGGGTTTCGTCCAACTGCCGTCGACTTTCTTCGCACTGCTGCTGGAGCTTTTGTTCGACGACTCGAAGCATTCACTCGACCATCAACCACGTTGTCCACGTCTCAAGCTTCGACTTTACCCTCCCCCGCCCCTTCTCGGCGGTCGTTTCTTTTCTTGCTGTGTCTAATTCCACACTCGCCCACGGCCACTCGCGCGCCATTCTTGGCGTTTGCTCTGGCCACTGACGTGCCACTCCGACTCGTTTGAATTTATTGGCGTGGCTTGATGCTGGTGCCGTGGCAGGAGCGCCTCGGAGCCGTCGAGTCGGGGCTGGCGGCTCCCGTCGTGATGCCGGGTTCCACTGGTTCCGCCGCCATCTCCGTCGCGTCGCGGCTCGTCGCAATTCCAAGCGGTCTTTTCTCAAGGCCGCCCACGTGGCAGACCGTATGCGGTTTTTCCCGCGAGCACAGAGTAGATTATGTAGGCACCAGAAAGGGCTAACGTCACCTCACTCCCCGCGTGGTGCGGTGACAGTCGCAATGCTCCAACATTCATATTGGCTATTCGGGTACTGGGGTGCCTAAAAAGGTGGTCACAATGATACCACGCACATTACCACTCCCCACCCTCCTGTTTACTCTCGTCCCTTCCATTTGCTCCCTGTCATTCTGCATAACAAATATCGCCCTTCTCGAGAAGACAAATGGTGCCTTCCACGTCTCCGCGGTATTTCGCTCCCTTGCCGTCTCTCGACTCCGTTCGCCAGTGCACTCACAAGGTTTTCTAGGTCCCAGTGAGCAACCGCGAGTACTTTGCACACTGAAGGCAAGCGTCGGGAAAGCCCATTTCATCACGCGGAGCTCCAAAAGCGACGGCATCCGCGGCCTCGAATATGTAATTAGTAAATGCCGTAGGTGAAGCTTGCAAACGACGGCTGGTCTCCGCCTTGTCCAAGTACGCCGACCAGATCCGGAGCGTGACCACATTCTCTTCTTCGCCCAGGACTGGAAACTCCTATAAGGATGGCCTTGAGGGCTCCGATCCGCAGTTGCCCCGGAGTTGTGTCAGCTGGGTATCCAGCCGCCAAATCCTTTTAAGCATCCGCGAGAGCTTGACAGGAGCCGCTGGACTCTGGTAAAGCTCCGGCAGCTGGAGGTTGTGTCGCATACGGAGATGGCGCTCTATTGCGGTTGCTGCGGGAGCTTACTCTGGCTCTGGATGGCGTTGAGGCCCATTCGATCGTGCAAGCCAACACGACTGGCTAATTACCTAGCCTGGCACGTTAATGCGGCTTAATACCAAACGTGTCTTGGCCGCATCAGCCGCTCGCAACCAGGGGTGAGCGATCAGCGGCCTAGCCAAGGAAATCCAGTACTCATCATGCATGTCAGAAAGCCCGAAGACTCGGGACGAACAGGCGCTCAAGAAATGGTGGTATAAATCCACGCCTTGGCATCCCTGCGGCCCAGCTGTTCGGGTCTCTCTGTTTACCGGTTCGGTTCTCGAACACCACGCGGGCTATCCACCGTTATTCGCGCTCCCCGACGCCAATGGCGGCCGCTGCACTGCCTCGCCTCCCCAACCCCTCGTCGTACTTTCGGCTGTTACAACTGCATCCCGGGGTGGGCGACTCCCCGATCGAACGCACGTACGAAGTTGCAAATCTCGAGGATACAGACATCCGATACAAAACCATCTCGTACGTCTGGGGCAAAGCACCAGACGCCAACGCAAAACACATCTTGGTTGGCGGCTCCCCCGTTCAGCTCGGCGAGAGCGCCCTCGCAGCCCTGCGCCGGCTTCGACGGCCAGATGAAACGCGCGCTATCTGGATCGATATCCTCTGCATCAACCAATCCGACGTCGTAGAAAAAACGGAGTAGGTCATAATAATGGGCCGGACATACGGGTCTTGCACTCATTGCAACGTTTTTCTTGGGTTCGTCGGCGATACCGTCGAACAGAGCGTCGAAATGGCGTTTAAATGCGTCCGCTGGATGGCGCACGACGGTCCGCGGCCTTCGTGGCTAGAAGACCCAGCTTCCCGTACTAAAGCGGGCACAGTTTTTAGGGCGCCTATTAGGGCCCATTAATAGTCCCGGATCTGGACAATCCAGAAATGTATGCTTCCTGGAGACCCGACTGTTCACTGCGGGGTCTCGGCAACGCTATCGTTTTCCTCGCTTTATTGCGCATCTAACCCATGCCAAGGCAATCTCAACCCCGAGAAAACCAGTTCCCCCAAAACCCCCCCATTCGGATAACACGCCAAAAAGTTCTTCCGGAACGGCTCGATAAATGATCTGCTGGCCGTGATAAGCGGCCGGTACAACTCGCGCCACGAGGGGCTGCCCTCCCTCTTATAGCGCTGGCGGGGGCGGCACTCGACGGACCCGCGCGATAAAATGCACGTGCTGGTCGGGTTTCGACCGGGCCTATCGCCGCAAGGCGTTAGCGCTGCCGCGAGCGCCGGCGCGTGCGATTACACGCTAGACGCGCGCACGCTGTTCGCCAACGTTTCAGCCAACCTCCTGCGCCACATGGGCGCTCAAATCCCAGGCCGTCAGCCCCATAAACAACTGCAGGGTCAAGAGCCAGGTCAACGAGGACATTGACGGATGTAAGATTCTCCCCTTTGTTTTTGTTCTCGTCTCCGGTGCCTGATAAGCGGGCTCATGGCAATGCTAACGACGCTCCTATACCAAAAGGGCTCCCGCGCCTCCCTGGCATGAACATGTAATCGTTTCTCTCTCGTACGGGCCAAAGGTTGAACTCCTTATGCCTCCTTGCTTGGCGGAACTTTTTGTCCGCCAGCCAGGGACCTCCGTTGGCCTTTTGTATCCTCACTAGGCCTAAGCTTCCCGTGGGAACTTATTGCAGGGAGCTGTCGGATCACCGAGGAAGCTATCCGGGCAAATATATCTGATTCGTCATCTGTGTAATTACTACTCGTCACCATCACTCGCTTAACCATATAGGACTACCGATTAATTACCCATGCATTGAATCCACGTTGAATCGTCGGCTACCCAAGGCACGGCCAACTCAACTCCTCTGTACCCGAATGCTCGGAAGCGGTCGCATCCTCGGCACTGGCGTCCACCATGTCGATGAACTTCTCATAGACGATCTGGTCAAGGCCGCCAATAAGGCTTTGGGCGTTGGATCCCGGGTCTTCATCCCAAGATCCAAAGTATAAGCCGCCAACGTGCGCGTAAGGCCACACGGAAAGCCGAGACTGGGCCTCGAGGAGCCTTCCCGCCGTCATTGCCATCTCGTTCAGGGGCCCCGATCCATCCTCCCGCATCACCTCAATCGAATCGGCCCGGAACTTCAGGCCAAAGCTTCGGATGCCGATCTCCATGCCGATGAGGTCGCTGAAGAACTCGCTCCATTTGAACCCTCGTAGAGTCTGCGGTGGCGTAGAACAGCTCGAGTGAACGCAGGGTCGACGACCGTTCCTCGTGCTCCTCGAGGAGCGCCACAAGGTCCGCGCTGGCATACACGTTGCTGAGCGCGAGGTGGCGAAGGCGGGGCACGCCCGCTGCTCTCAGGGGCAGCGGTGCGCCCCCTCGTACCCCAGGTGCGCGTGTGCTGAGCCGTAGAACTTGAGAGTCTCGACGGACACCAGGTGTCTAAAGACATTTTCGGAAAGTTGCTCTATAAAGTCGACGTAAAATGGATCTCCGCTGCTGGTAAAAGTTGCCATCGTGCCCCTCCCCAAAGACGGAAAGCTCCAGGCTGCAGAGGCGGCCGAGGAACTGGCGCCAGGGGTGCGTCCCAAACACGGGGCTGTTGTGGGGCGGGAGGTTGAAGATGGCCAGGCAGGTGGTGCGCTCCACCGGGTAGACCGTGTGCGTGAGAGCTTGCAGAACGTGGTCGACTGTGGTGTTGTTCTCTGCTGCGACTTCCGGGGCGTTGTCTTCGTCGAACGTCGGGTACATGCTCACCTCGGGCCGCCCGAGGTGTCTCCGGAACGCGTGGGCGTTGGGGAACTCGACGGCGAGCCTCGTGAGCCCCGGCACAAGCGACCCCTGCTCTGACCTAGAATACCCCCGAAGGAGAGCGATGGTGCCCTCGGGGAGCAGGTCGGCGTCCTCGTAGGTGGCGGGTGGAGGGTCGATAACGAGCTTCAGCTTCTGGACCACGTCGGGGTATTGCCTGACGACCGCGAGGACTGAATCAGCGCTGCGGGCGGAGTAGGTGATGGATTTGAAGATGTCCCATTTGTAAACTGCGGTTGCGCGGAGATGGTGGCAGGTGGCGCTCAGCTGTATCCGGTCTCGCAGGCCGAGCAGGGCTTGGATGTGCAGGAGCAGCTCCGCGGGCAGTTGATCCAGAGTCGTCGCCATGTTGTCGTCGGTGCAGACGTAGAAGGGAGAGGTAGCTGTAGGAGACGGGTGTGGTAAGGGGAGCAGGATAAATACACCGCGGACGGCGGTGAAAACCACAAGCAATGAGCATCAAGTTGGGCGCAGTCACCTATCCAACGTTAGGGCGAGGTGGGATGGTTGATTCACGTTCCTTCGTGCGTCACTCGTGCCTCCTCGTGCAACACGAAACTGGATTGTGCGAGCATTTAGGTAATCTCGGGTTTTCTTTGATCAACGTGCTTTCCTCTTCCTTGATGCCACATCCGCTATTCCTTGATACACCTCGTTGGTGTCGGGCCCAACAGTTCTGGGTGCCTAACCGCCTATGGCCTTCCATGCGTCTTCTCCTTTACGAGAAATCTTGAAGCATCTCGGGGATCGTGCTGGTGATCTGCTGGCCATGCGGGACGGGGTCACACCACGCGCTCCCGGCGACGGCCCGACAGTGACGTCGTGGATCATGGAGCGGCTGCTGTTGGACCAGACGGGCTACCGGCCTGGGCACGCGCCAGGTCCATGCTGCCGCTGACGGATCCAATCAGGGGCCCGTCGCACCCCGAGCTGGTTTAGAGCCGGAAGCTGCGGTGCGCGAGATAGGTTACCCGGGTAGCCGGAGTTGCATTAGTCCGGCGGCGTGTTGCTCTACGAAATTTGGGACTCCACCAGCGAGCCCATGAACCCGCGGTTCGGCTTTGTGCCCAACAGAACGGCGGCCAAGTCGTTCTTCGCGCCGTAGCCACCGCTGTCCTCGTTCCGGTTCGTGAGCTAGATGCGCACCCGCACCTCGCAGCCGCCATCCCGCTCGCCGTTGTGTTAATTGGGCCGCAACCGGTTCGCCGCCCGCCGAAGGCTTTAGAGCCAGTTCCAGAGCGCTGCTTGACCCCGAGCGTCCCTTTTGATACCGGAGAGATGACCGGCTATGGGCTGTTGGCTGTCCCGACTACGTTGCCGGTGGCGGTGGCGGCCGGCGCGTGAAAGGTCGCCGCGTTTCCCGGCTAGAGGAACGACGGCCGCCTGGGGGAGACTCGGGCCTCGCCATTGGCGCGACGGGGTCTTGGCGGCGCTTCCACCACTGCACACTGAGGAAGACAACCGCAACCAGAAGCAGGAGAACAAGGCCGCCTAGGACAGACACAGCTATTGTCATGGACTTGTCTCCCCAGGCACCATCGCCGCTGCTGGCTTGGCAAGTCCCGGACGACACTGCAGCGCCGCCGGCGTCGTCCTTGTTTAGGGGCCCCATTTTGTAAATGTTTTTCTCATAATCCACAAACAAATATACCTGCATAATTGGCATTCAAGGTTAGCTGTCTTGTGCCTGCGAGTGACGGCGCCGCAGGGCAAGACTGCTACTCGCCTGGGACAGAAAAGCTCGGCCGAGGACGGCGGCCTGCTCGACGGCCGGGTCGCGGTACACGGCAATCTCTCTGAACTGGTCATTGACGGCGGGGGCGCCCGAGCCGTCGAGGCCGCGTAGAGGCGCGATCATCTCCTCGGCCGGGACTGTGTACTTGATGTCGCTACCGCTGAGGGTAATCTCAATGGTGACAGGGATGGGCTTGATGTCCGCGTTCGCGATCGAATAAATGAGACCGGGCTCGAGGCTGAGGAGGTCGCCGTACTTGCCGTTGCTGTCCCTGGGGGCCTTCGTCCACTTCGTCGCGTCTTTGACGAGGGCGTCGATCTGGCTGAGGGTATTATTACTGAAGCGAAATGCTCGATCGTAGCTGTGACGAAGAGAAGGTATCAGAAAGAAAGGAGGTGCGCTGCCGTGCTACCTATACTCGGCAGCGCTGCGGGGTGGGGCGTGGGATAGCTCACGGTTCGATGCAGGAGATCAAGTGCGGATCAGCCCTAGACACAAGACTTCTTGACTGGTTTCCGACAGTGACGGCGAGCTCAACTATTTCTGCCTGCAGGGGACACCGTCGCCCGACCACCTTCCTGTCGGAGGATGTCATATTGTACTGGACGGGGTGGCCCGCGAACTTCGCAGGGATGTATCCGCCGAGCGTCACTGATCCGCTCCTTGGGGCGAGGTAGCTCGTGCTGCCGCTATCGATGGCGAAGGAAAGTGCGCGGGTGTAGCCGCCGTCTTTGAGCCCGCGCAGAAGAGCAGAATTGTCATCGAGGGCGAAATGCGAGTTGGTGTGGTTCAAGCCGCGGTCGATGATGCCCGAAAGCATTGGCACCTCGATATCTCCTTGGATCTGCAGTGGTGACGTTGTGGCCATGTCAAACGGCGGCGGCTTGTTCATGAGCGATACCCAGTTGAGGTTTTGGGCGGCCAGGGACTTGGTATCGGCGGCCGAGGCGGCCATAATGCTAGCCGTGGTCACGAAGTTGCCGCGCCGTGATCTGCATTGGCGGGCAGTCATTCCGGAGTCGGCGAGCTGGTCGGTAGAGCACACATTCTCGTGTTCCCAGAGGCAGTTCGACACGACGGTCGAGGGCGATGCGCAGAGCTGCGTCTCGTTCACACTGACGCTGACGCCCCAGGAAAACACGGTCTGGTCTGAGAGAGTGATGTTGCAGCTCTTCAGCGGCAGCGTTACGGTCAGATGGCCGCAGCCTGCCTGCTCCGCCCGAGCGTGCACGCTGGAATGGAGGACGACCAGCCCTAGGAATATCGGGAGCTTCGCCATTTCGGTGGTGCTGTCGGCAGCGAGTCTTGGTCGAATCTCTAGGATAGAGTTTCCTGACCGATGTTTTATACATTGATGGCACTTTTTTCATTGGCAGCGATTCTTGTAACCCCTGATCGTCGACCTGGTTGGAGGGCGGCCTGTGCAGGCGGCCGGCAGCCCGGCCAGCACAAACGCCCGGTTTCGCAGTGCTCGTCATGATGGGTGCGCCACATGGCGACCACCTACATGTTTGCTCATGGATGCGTCTAGACTCCACCAAAAAGTGCGCCAAGCTGAACTGCTACTGCGCTACCACCAGCACTTGACCGAATGTGTCCGTGGAAGTTGCGCCTAGCCTCACCACACCTACCTCGGTATGCAGGAATGCCTTAATAGAGGGGCCGGTGAAGGGGGCACGCGTGCGTAGGATTCACACCCCTGGCCGGAGCTGTGAGACACTCAGAGCATGCCAGGTGTCGTATGTTGCTGCCCCGGGCTGAGTAGCTGGATTTCATGGGGCGTCAGGTGGTTGCTCCTGCGTTGGAGGGCGCACTCCACCGTCCACAGCCACACACCAGCACGGCCCCTTTCTGCCCGATGAGGTTGACATCAAAATGAAGGGGAGCCCCGTACCTCCATGGGTGGCTGTGGCCTTCCATTTCGTTCCGCCACCGCCAAAGCCGCTCTCCTTTACTCCAACTTGGCGCCTGAAACTTCCCGATATAATGGCCGAGTATGTCGGCATCGCGATATCCGTGGTGGATGCCTGTTTGAAGGCCGCCAGAGCCATCCAGGGACTCATGGGAGACTTCAGGCGAGCCCGAGAGTTCGTCTCCGAGTTTAGAGACAGCTGCGAGCTGACCCGTAGCGGGCTGGGCAGGTTAACTGGGAGCAGGTTTGGCCAGCTAGACGGGGAGCAACAACAGGCCTTCTCCAAATTCGACAAGGAGGTTAATTTTTATCTCATCGAACTAAGCAAGTTCGCCGCAAAAAAGAACTCCAGGATCGCTCGCTTTACCTCGTGGGGGAGATTCCGGATCTTGTGGAATAGGGACTTCCTCAATCGGATGAGAGAAGACTTTCTTCGTCGACGGAACGACCTCCAGTTCCATCTTGTCTGCCTTCAACTGTGCGTGCCTTGCCTCAGTAGTGCATGCCCTCTAGCTCTACAGACGAAGTTCTAGACACGATGCAAGGCCTGCTAACCATGGGTCTGCCCCAGTCATGGCCAGTCACTTGGGGACGCAAGCCCCTTTCGAAGACCCAGCCAGGTCACTGTGGAAAGCCTCCAGCAAGACCTTATGGTGGCCATCACTAAAGGGGATGTGAATGGGGTCAGGATTTGTCTGAGGCAAAACCCTGACCTTAGACTTCGATCTGATTTCAGCGGTTTCAAGCTTACCCCTTTGCACCTCGCGGCGGAGTGGGGTTGGGATGACCTTATAGAGCCGCTGCTCGACGGGGACGCCGACATAAACGCCCGCGACTCAAATGGGTCGACGCCGTTGATGGGCGCGCTTGGGATGAGGCGGCTCGCCTTTGCCAGAAAGCTCATCGAACGAGGCGCAGATGTCGACTGCGAAAATGATGTAGGAAAGACGGCTCTTCATATCGCCGCGAGCGTGAACCTCCCCGCCGCTGTCAGACTTCTCCTAGACCGAGGGGCAAACCCTAACAGCGAAGACTCCGTGGGCGAGACCCCTCTCCATGGTGCACTGGCGTCCGACAGGAGCGGGAATCCGCAAGATACACGTGTGGTCAAGGAGCTCTTGGGAACATCGCGGTTGGGCGCCGATCCTTGCGGCGGAAGCACGGTTGGGCTTCCCACCCCGCTCCACATGGCTGCGGCCAACAACTCTGTCGCCGACCTGGAGCTCCTGGCGGCCGCCGCAGCAAGGAATGGTACTCTGGATACGCCAGTGCCCAGCGAGGCCGGCAACGAGTCACTGGACTCGGTTGGCGAGACGGCACTGTGGCTCGCCGCCCACAATGGGCACACAGCCGCTGTGGACATTCTCCTGCGTTGGGGTGCCAAGGGCTCGAGCGGCTGTAAACACCACGAGTACCCCACACCGCTCTGGGCCGCCCTAGCGCATGGCAACTTGGACATCGCAGAACGGCTCCTCGCAACGGAAGACGCGGCACCGAATGCGCCCGACGCGGGCGGACAGTGCATCCTGCACAAGGACTGGGGCAAGAACCAGAAGCGCGTCGTGGGGCTGCTCCTCGCGCACGGCGCAGACCCCCGCGTCCAAGACGCCAACAAAACGGAGGCGATCCACTATGCCATCGAAGCACGCGATCTGGAGACGGCGGGGCTGCTTCTGGATCGCGCTCCGGGCGCCGTCGACGCGGTGGACGGATCGGGCGGCACGCCGCTGACGCTGGCGGCCGACGAGCGAGGCAACATCGACCTCGTCCTGTGGCTGCTGTCGCGGGGCGCCAGCGTGGAGCCGCCCCCCGGCGCGACGTCGCACGCGCTGTACTGCGCTTGCCGGGCCGGCGACGACGCGCGCGTTGCGGCGCTGCTGGGCGCGGCGCGGCGCGGCGCACGCGAGCTGCTCGAGCGGCAGACCAGCGAGGGGAATCGGCCCCTTCACGCAGCGGCCAAGGCGGGTGCGATCAAGGTCGTGCAGATGTTGGTTGCGCTGGGGGCGAACACACAGGCTGTATCCGGAAGTGGCAATGACGGACAGCCGCCGCGGATGCCCGCGGCTATTGCGAGGGCGGCGGGACACGAGAATGTTGCTAGGCTGCTCGAGGGCTGAATATATCCCTTGCCCAGGGTCCAAGAGGCGAGAGTGGGCGACGAGAGTGATTCGGCAGAGGGGCGATCGATATGCAGGCACCAGGCGGGCGGCGCCGATTGGTAACTCGCCATGCAATCAAACGCCTTGAGGTCGAATGGATCTGCGAGACAGCCCGCACGCAACGGCACTCGAGCCACCTCTTTCCTGCATCCCGGCACCCCGCACTTTTAACCCGTGCGAATTTTATACGCCGCGTTTTTCCGGTACGGATTTCCGGATATCGGTTTAAAAAACCGCGTATTTAATGCTTCCTCAAAGGCTGTGTTAAAATAATGCTATACTATTTAACTACTGCTTGTATAAGTTAGTAAGTATAAAGTTAATGCATTGCATTACTTACCCTGCATCTACCTTGCACTAATTGGCAGTTAAGGTATAACATTTACCTTATACTTGCCTTATAGTGACTAGGAGGTAGGGTGCACACCCATCCTGCAGCTGTCAACTGCCAGGTGCACCACCTACCTTGCAGTCGGTGGTGGGCAGGGTGCAACACTCCTTCCAGGGGGCTCCAGGCTTAGTGACAGCGCTGCACTCGCTAAACAAGCCCCTAGGGTGCCCCCTAACGCTTTGGTTGGTTAGCGGCTTTAGCAGTCCACTAGTGGGATCGCTAGTCACTTGCCCTGCAATAGCCTCCTTTGGCGAGTCAGTGAAAAACGGCCAAGTAGCCCAACGCAATTCGCATGCAAAATAATTTTTCGCGGTATCGATGTCGGTGGGTATATGAGGAGGCCTGCTGTTGGCAGCCCCTCACGACCCGACCTAATTAATAAAGCCTGTAACCAAACGTGCTTTGGGGCCCTGCACAGCGCTGTCTGCAGCGTCTGTTAGGGCCTAATCCAACTGGACGTGACCCTGTTGGCACTGTGACTAGCGCATGCGATCCCTATCGTGACCCTGTGATTCAACAGGATCCCTTGAAAAAAAAAAAAAAAAAAAAAAAAAAAAAAAACCCCCGCNAAAAAAAAAAAAAAAGAGATCCCCCGGCCGCGCTTCTTTCATATCTCTGGCCGTGATCACAGACTACACGTTCCCAGCAACCTTGCAGCGGCCGATCCGGTCGCCCGGGGGATTCAGGCACACATCCTTGATTTTGCCCTCACCCTTGCAGTAGACGAGCACCTCCAGCTTCCTGGGACCAGCGTCCTCGCAGACTCCTGGGATCTGGCGCGCCTCGATCTTTGGCTTCGCGTCGACGGGGAGACAGACGTAGAGCGTGCTGAGCCAGTCTGTAGAGTTTGGGGCGGCCGCCACCCAGGCCAGCCTGTTCCGGGCGCCGTTGTTGTTGTCCAGGTTGGAGTGAGGTTGAGATTTGCCGGCGTACCAGGCCTCCTTGAGTGTTTTCTCCTCGAAGCCTGGAGGGAGGGTATTACATAAAAGTCAGCCGCCGCCAGTTGGAGACCTTTCCACCCTCCAACACATACGCAGGATTGGGAAGCTACGAACCTTGGTTCTCGAGCAGGATGTAGCCGCAGTACGTGGCGCCCGTAACACAGTGAGCGCGGGGGCCGCCTACGCCGGGAGGATGCGTCGTAGAGTTGGTGGAGTTGGACTGCCCGTGGACCCCATGCGGAATCGAGACCGCGAGGAGTGGCAGCAGGGTTTGTGCCAGTTTGAGCACCATTGTGGATGGGTTCGCGAGAGACACGACTCGGATAGCTGGCTGAGATGTCTCGGTGGTGTCCCAGTCAATGTCATCGAAAAAGGAGAAGATATGACGGCCATATATAGTAGAAAAGACGAGCGTATATGCCATGAACCGTGTGCATGCTCGAAGCAGCAGGACTTTGCGTGTGTTGCATTCCCAACAAGAGGCGTATGACAATGCTGGAAACCATTACGAAGCCTGTCGTTCCAGGACCACACTCGGGCCAGCCATCCGACTGCCGAGTGAACACCGGCGGGGGAAGGTGAAGCAATTAGTTCTCCTGGCGCCATCGGGTCCTCCTCCATCTCCTACCCGTACGGTTCCGCTTCACCGAATGCGCAGAATTGGGAACCCAAAGTGAAAGCTGGGGTCACGCTGGGAGCTTTCCGTCGAAGTCGGGACTCCCGGTGGCTGGTCTGACCAACATGTACGACTTGGTGAAACGTGGTATGAGGTTGAAGGAGCTGCGGACGCGTAGTTGGCGAGGGACTAGGGCACTCGGAAGGTGCATCCATCTTTGGGCGGCCTCTGTCCTTGCGTTGGTCGCGGGAGGGCAAGCAGATACAAAGGTAGGTGTGGTCAACTATTATTGGGTTCGGCAGTTGGAATCTGACTTCCCTCAATGGTACGTATCCGGGCTCAACGATTGTGCCTCAAAGGATGAAATCTGCTCGACACCTTTTCGCAGGGTGGAACTCGAAGTGTGGTCGCAACGCTGCCTGCCTGAAAAGGAAATACAGTGCAGTGGACGGGGCAACCGTGCTGTGTCATTCACCCTTCCCTCCACCCACTTTGGTTCGCACCGACCCCGCCATGCCGAGGTCGGGTCAGTCAAGCCGCAGATCGAGAGCGTCCCAAGAAACGGAACGACTGCAGGCGTGCATCGAGGGAAACCCGCGGGAACCAGTCACATCCCTCTCTGAGCTCAGGTACCAATAAGGCGTGCGAGAAGGGCCGGGCGAAACTCGGCACCCGGGGGAATAACTCTCACAATGGTATCAACCGAGGCACCACCGCCGGCAGCGCCGGCCCCGTCGTCGGCCATCAAGATCGGGACGCGGCGCTCGCCGCTGGCGCTCAAGCAGACGGAGCACCTGATCGCGGAGCTGCAAAAGACGCACCCGGGTCTGGCGTTCGAGGTGGTGGCCATCAAGACGCAGGGCGACAAGGACAAGGTGTCGCCGCTGCCGTCGATGGGCAAGGGCCTGTGGACCAACGAGCTCGAGGCGATGCTGGCGGCGGGCGAGGTGGACATGGTGCTGCACTGCTTGAAGGACATGCCCACCACCATCCCGGCCGGCTTCGAGCTGGGCGTCATCATGGAGCGCGAGGACCCGCGCGACGTGGTGGTGATCCGGTCCGACGCCGCGCACGCCGCCTTCGCAAAGCTGGCCGACCTGCCGGCGGGCAGCCTGGTGGGCACCAGCAGCCCGCGCCGGTCGGCGCAGCTGCGGCGCCGCTACCCGGGGCTGCGGTTCCGCGACTACCGCGGCAACATCGACACGCGCCTGTCCAAGCTCGACGCCGAGGGGGGCGAGTTCGACTGCATCATCCTGGCCGCCGCGGGGCTGCACCGCATGGGCCTGCACGGCCGCATCTCGCAGTACCTCGACTCGGCCGCCGGCGTGCTGCACGCCGTCGGCCAGGGCGCCCTAGGCATCGAGGTGCGCGCCGGCGACGCGCGCATGCTCGAAGTAGTGCGCGCCGTCGCCCACGAGCCCACGTCGGTCGCCTGCCACGCCGAGCGCGCCGTCATGCGCACGCTCGAGGGCGGCTGCAGCGTCCCCGTCGGCGTCGAGACGTCGTGGGCCGACGACGGCAGGAGGCTGCGGCTCAAGGCCACCGTCGTGAGTCTCGACGGCACCGAGGGCGTCGACGCCGACGACTCGGCGCTCGTCTCGACCGCCGAGGAGGCCGAGGCGTTTGGGAAAAAGGTCGCGCACGACCTCGTGGCCAAGGGGGCGAGCAAGATCCTCGACGCCATCAATGAGACCCGGCTGTCACCGCCAGCCAAAACGACCACCGTTTCATCGTGATTCGCCTCTATCCTTCATACTGCTGCATAAAAAGCACCGAACCTCAAGTCTTTCCCAGAGTAATTAGTTCTCACATCAAACGCAGAAGAGATTTGATACCTATTTTCCCCCCGTCGATGCGTTCGGCCTTAACAGCCTCCTCCCGTTTATCTATTTACTTTGCTACATCCCTCCTTTCCCAATGCCAGGGCGGGATCTTTCTTCTCGCTCGCCGATCCAGGTTGAGCTATGGATTGTGTATGATTTGTGAGACCATGTACGCCCCGATGACAGGAAAAAGGAAAAATAGAAAAAGAAAAAAAGTCAAGACACGGCAATAGGACCAGCGAGAAACCGATTTCTCTGGTCCGTCACCCCCTGCGCGTCATCGTGTCTGCGCAACGTCTGTCTTCCCCGGCAGCGGTGCCCCCTCAGTGCTGCTCGTCGGTAAAGGCCTTGTACGCCTCGGCGTCCATGAGGTCGTCGAGGTCCTTGACGCCCTGCTCGTCGACCTCGACCTTTGCGACCCAGCCGCCGCCGTGCGAGTCGTCCTCGGGGACCTTGTTGATGGTGCCGGGGATCTCTTCCAGCACCGAGTTGACGTGCGTGACTGTGCAGCTGACGGGCGAGTTGATATCGGCAGCGGACTTGACCGACTCGACGGCGCCCACCGTGTCGCCCTTCTGGACGGCCTTGCCGACCTCGGGCAGCTCGACGTAAACGACGTCGCCCAGCGCCTTGGCCGCGTATTCGGAGATGCCGATCACGCCCGTCTTCATGTCCGCGCTGACGTCGATCCACTCGTGGTACTTGGTGTACCTCCTTATCGGGTCTGCGGGGGAGAGGCGATAGGGGCGTTAGTTGGCAACGGCTTTCCGTGGCGGCCGCATTGCGCAGACAGCTGTCGTGCAGGTAGCAGGAGGGAGGAGGGCAGAGCAGCTTGACTGACTTTGTGTTGTGGCGGAGAACTGGCGGATGGCGTTGAACCGTGCTGTCGTCAGGGCGCGCGATGGGCGGGGAAGGATGGAGGCGATGGCAGGTCTGGAAGACCTCAGACAGCGAGCGATTGATGCCATTGTGACGGTAGAGAGGACGCTGGTGCGGGAGGAGCGAAGGATACGGAGGGGAGAGGAGGGCCGCAGCTCTTTGCTCGCAGGTCTGCCGATTTTGTCAAGACAACTGGCCGGGCGCCTTGGGAGCTATTCATGCCCGCCGTTCAATCCCGTCGGCCAACGGGAGCCGACGGATGGGCTGGCGGGCATGTTAGGTGGGGCCTAGATAGCTTGGTACCGATAAGATAAGGAATACCGTGCCGAAGACCGGACGGGAGTTGCCAATCGCCCGCCCGCTCACGCCGTGTTCTGTCTGAGGAGCAGGTAACACGAAAGTGGTTTTCTTTGCTAACAGCGAACTCTACATCTACGTCGACTCGACACGGAACACGCGGAGATGAGGGCCCGGCAGGTCAAAGAACTCGGCATAAGAAGAGAGACGGGACCTGAGTTTATTTTTACCAAGCTGAAAACCGTAACACGTCACATGGGAGCGCTCGCTCTCACATTCCTCTTCCCCGTCACGAATCTGACTGCGTATGACGCCACCGATCCACTTGGAAGTGAGGAGCTCTTCTCCAACCATGGATGTGCCGTCCCTGACCAGAGATCAGATCACTCAACACGTTGAAGCGCTTGGCTTCATTAGGCAGGAAGGCGTGAGCTGAGAGCTGGCGTGGTCTTGATGAATCTTGCGCCCCTGCGAACGGACCAATCAGGTGCGACAAAGAGCTGCCCCGCGCGTGCGCTTCAGAGTCAAGTTCCCCGCCAGGCTCGACATGCCTCGTGAAATGAAGTTGATGCAGGACCTCCATACCATCGCGATGGATTTGATGCGGGCTCCCCTTCGCATAATCATGCAGGATTATGATATTGATATGCCCGTGGTCTCGTGGGCATGATGCACGCAAACGTGCAAAATCTGCGAGCCCGAGTCCGAATATGGCCTCCCTCCAGGCTGGCCGTCATAGTCGATCCATCTAGGTTCCATAGCAACTAAGACAGCAAGCAGGCTTGGCCCTTCCTCCCGTTCAAGGAATTCGCAAGGGGAATCTAGCTGCACGTCACATTCGTCATTCTTCATTCCCGACATGCAGAGTGCTTGTTTTGTTTCCGCCATCGAGGTTCTTGGCCCAGAAACACGGGCATGGAAGGGCTGGGCCCTTGAGGAGCCACCAACCCCACCGGGTCTGCCAGGATTTTTTGTTCTCTCGCTCTTTCCGTATCTCATGTTGTTGTGCTGTGCCTCCATTATTTACTTTGGACGCACAAACCCGCGTCGCGTCGTGTCGGCCCAGGATCAGTATTTGGGGGGTGTGCATCAGCGCTAAGCAGCGGTTGGTGGGCTGTGGGCAGGCGACGTTTCGGGCCCTCTGAATGGCCTGTCAGAGATGCTGCATGTGGGCTCGATTCTTACTTGGCACTGGTCCATGCCCAGTGCAGGTACGGACCCATCTGTCGCGGAGTGCACGGTGGGGTCTGCTCCACGCTTGACTGATTCGACCAGAAGCGATGCCAGCACGGGCGGGCGGTCTCTCCGTCGCAGGCCAGCGCCCCAGCACCCGCCCCAGCGCCCGCCCAGGGAGCCAGCGGCCAGCTGCCAGCGACCGACTGCCCTGGGAATGAATTCTCCTTAGCATGCTCCAAGTTGAGCTCCGTCCATCCCGCGCACGCAACGCCTCCTGCGCTCGCTTTGCCCTGCCCTTGCTGCCCTGCACGTCGAGCACGACCACCTGCTGTGACGCATTGCTATTCGAGCCAGGCTTCCGACTTACCAAACCCGCGCCGTTGCATTTCGAGATCGCCAGACCGGAGTCCTGCCGCCTCTGTCCCCGTCTCCCCACCCTCAGGCACCGCCAGCAGGCAGCAGGCCGCTCGCCGTCCAGCCTAGGGGTTCTAGCCGGGTACGTAGCCTATTCTGGCCTTTGCCGGAGCCTCCGCCGGAACCAGCACCTGCACCTGGCCGCCCTCCTCCACCGGGCCAGCCCAGCCCAGCCGGCAGGTCCCATGCCCCCCTTTTTCTGACGTTTTGCTCTGCCGCCCCTCCAGACGACAGATCCAGAACACGAGCAGCCACCTACCGAGATCCCAGACGGCAGTGAGCCAGCCAGCCAGCCAGCCAGCCAGGCCGAACCTCTTGATCGCGAGCCCTCCAATCCGCGCTCGGGCGGTTTGCACAACCTGACGGATGGGGTCCACCGGCCTCTGATCCAGCACCCTCAATCGGCACCTCGACAAGGAAAAGCCCAACGGTCGAGCGCCGGCCGCAAAACCCACGCACGAGCAGCCGGGCGGAAGCACCAAGGGCAAATCCCGTAGAGCACCGGCTCGCTTTTCGCCCTTGCACCACGCTCGACCGTCTCACCGTCCCTCCTCCCCGCTCTGACCCTCGTGCTACCTAGGCACCGACCTAGTCATCGTCGCCTTCGGCCGGCCGAGGAGCCACACAGAGCAACGACCTGGCCAAGCCAGTCAACCAGTAGCCGGCTGCCGAGCATCTACCTCCCTATCTCGTCAGCTCCCAGCCTGTGGTCCCCTCCTCGCAGACCTACCAGGTACCGACAAGCCGTCGTGTGGGCCGCAGCGAGCGTCGCTCTGCCCAAGCCCGAAGCGACCGACGTTTCGCGCACAGCTCTCCCTGCGCTCATCACCTCGCCCGCTTCGCTCGCCGCACAACCTGTCGCCCAAGCTGGATTCATCCACGCTGTCAGCAGGGTCTCAGGGCCAGTACCACGACGCCCTGGACAGGATGGACACGGACCCCGCTCCAGTAGACTCCCAGGAGGACACCCTCGGAGGCATCGATGGCTCTCCCCACATCAGTTCCGCCGCCGCCGCCGCCGCCGCCCAGCGTCCTAACCATGGCCAATCGACATCGCTCGACCAAGGCCTCAGCAGCAACGGCAACGGCAACGGCAACGGCAACGGCCACAACCCCAACAACCCAGGCCAATACCAACAGCTCCCGGACGACATGGATCGCTACAACACGCCGCCACTGCCGCCGCCGGGCCCCTCGATATCAAGGCCGCCATCCGTCCTCTCGGCCGGAGGCGGCGGCGCGCACGGCGGCACCCCCTACAACGGAAACGGAGCCGCCGCCGAACACGGCTCGCGTGGCAGCGGGGCGCACGCCGACGCTGCGTCGTCAGCTAGGGACAACGGCCGCAACCACGTCGTCATCAAGGTCGGCATGGTGGGCGACGCGCAGATTGGCAAGACGAGCCTGATGGTCAAGTATGTCGAGGGCAGTTGGGACGAGGACTACATCCAGACCCTGGGTGTCAACTTCATGGAGAAGACCATCAGCATCCGCAACACCGAGATCACCTTCAGCATCTGGGATCTGGGCGGCCAGCGCGAGTTCGTCAATATGCTGCCCCTCGTCTGCAACGACGCCGTCGCCATCCTCTTCATGTTCGACCTCACCCGCAAGAGCACCCTGAACAGCATCAAGGAGTGGTACCGCCAGGGCAGGGGTTTCAACAAGACGGCTATTCCAATTCTCGTTGGCACAAAGTACGACCACTTTGTCAACTTCCCGAGGGAGGATCAGGAGGAGATCTCAAATCAGGTACGGCCACCCCAGGCGCGAGGCATGGATCCATGTTTTTGCCCACTACGTAGCGCAAGCATCCAGCGCAGCTGACTCTCCTGTCCTCGCTCTTGCTTTCTAGGCACGTCGCTTCGCAAAGGCAATGCGCGCCGCTCTGATCTTCAGCAGCACCAGCCATAGCATCAACGTCCAGAAGGTACGTTCTGTCAGTCCGCTCCAGCCGGCACCTGCGGACCCCTCTAACTTGACCCTCGTCGTCCAGATCTTCAAGATTGTGCTCTCCAAGGCTTTTGACCTCAAATGCACCATCCCAGAAATCGAAAACGTCGGCGAGCCTCTCCTGCTGTATCAGTCCTGCTGATGAGACCGAACAACCGTCTTCGCTCTCGTGCCCTCGTCTCTGAGCCCCTGTATCTGTACTACTGGTGGCGGGGAAAACCCCTTCGCCTGATGGCAGACATCAGACCTCCCGACGAGCGCTTGCAGTTCGGACGTTGCTCACAAACACGATACGAAGCTCGACTGCGCCGTCCCTCTCCAGTCTGAGCTGGTTGTTGCAGCAAATTGCGATGGAATTGGGCCCGAGACCTCCGCCACGAGTCCCTGGGAGTCGATACACTATAAATCCATACGATACCGATCCAGGCCCCCTGGTCTTGTTTTTTCCCCCTCCCTCTGGACAAGAATCCCTCTCATCTCCCACCCCCGATTTTCAGCTCCGGCCGGGATTTCCTAGACCCTGCTGGGTACCTGTGCAACTCAAGTCGTCATCTGCTTGGTCCGCCATCCCACGGTCCGATGAGGACCACATAAACTGCCACTTGGCAGAAAATTACTCGAGCGTCATCAACCGCCTCGGTCATTCATTCGCTCAGCCCACTCTCTGCACACGTCTCCTTCTCCTTTGTCATCCAGTACGACGTGCAAGTTCGCCGCAGCTCTGCATTTTCACCTCTCCTTGTTCGTCTTGTCCTTTTTGCCGTTTTTTTTTTTCTTTTTCTCTCTCGTGTCTTAAGATCTGCGAACCTCTTCCAAGAAGAATGGAGAATCGGCGTGAAAGATGGTAAAGGGGAAAAGATATTATACCCTGGGGGATGGAAGTACCTACCTTGCCTACCTACCTACTACCTAACCTATACATGTGGGGCTTGCCGCAAGACTGAAAGAATGATATGCCATGACGGGGCAAACCATCACGATCAACCAATGTGTCACATGGGGTTGGGAGAGGATCACGGTGTGCCCCCTCCTTGTTCGCCCGCTGCTTGTCTCGGGGGGTTTTTTTTCTGCTTCGAGCTGGCTACCTGTACCAACCCCTTTTTCTCCCCCCTTTTCTTTTCCCTTGTTTTTGTTCTTGTTTTTAATTGTTTCCTGGACGTATTGGGGTCAATCGAGCTTTTTAACCTCGATGCCAAAGGAGAAGAAATGGCTTTTTCTTTCCACGGGGGAAAATAGGGGAGGCAGCATGGACGGGGAAATGGGGAAATACTACACCGCCTTCTTCGCGTCGCGTTGCTTTTTACTTGATCATATTTCTGCACGCCTCGCCTGTTTTTGCGTTTTAAAACTACCTACCTACCTACTTCCGTCCCGTCCCCCAGCTTTTCGTCATCGTCCGGGTCTACCCACCTATCTATCTACATAAATGTAATTTGTGAATCGATCCCATGCCACCATCTCGCCACCGCGGCATAACCCCTTACCATGGACGTCTTCTGTCCGTCTCCCCTTCCATGCCCTCCCGAGCTCCATGTTTCCTTTTTCCCTTTTTTTTCCTCCAATGCGAGGGCTTTCTACATTCGAACCAACCTTGGCGTAATCGGATGCGGTCTTGGCCATAGACTGACCCACAGAAAAAAGAAAAGAAAAAAGAAAAGAAAAAAGAAAAAGAAAAAAAGGCCATCAATCTAGCAACAGATGTTGATACAAAATAGTACGCAAGCACATGATAAGCCTTCACACACTGCTATGAACCAAAACCTGGTCGGATCGCATTCAAGTGACAGACAAGGGACCGCTCCTGCTTATAACTGTCCTCGTCTGCCTGGGCGGTTTCTGTACAGACCACCTTCCTGCTAGATACGGACATACTCTCGCTATCTCCAATCATTAATATTCAGTTTCCCCAAAACAATAGCTGCAGTCACTTCTTGTATATGTGACTAATTCTCATCTTCTACAAAGCAGCATCGCATCGTGCCGAGCATGGCGCCAAATTTTGATCAAGGAGGGGCAATATTAGACAAGGCTGGCCTGACCGCCCATCTCCTTGAAGGTCAGATTCTCCTCTCTCAGCTCCTTGAGAATCGCCTTGTGGTCCTTGTTGAGCAGCTCCCAGTAGACATTCCACGCCGTGTTGACCACGCTGGGGGTACCCGACGCGCCGGCCCCAGACACGTTGGCGAGACTGGCCGGGAGCTTCTCCCCAAGCAAAAGACTGACACGCAGTACGCTTTTGATTGCCTCGTTCTGCTTCTCAATCTCCTGCTTGACCGCGTTTTCCTTGAGCTTGGTGGCCATGGTATGCCGGAAAGCCGCTGCGATGCTGTCGAGCCGCCTCGTCGTCTCCTCGGGGGCAAGGAAGACGAGCTTGGACACCATAAGGTTGCACAAGGCTCGAATGTCGTTGTCGTCGCTCAGGCCGTCGATTATCCGATCGTACAGCTGAATGACATCGAGACGGGGGAACGCCGTCTCCATGAGTGCATACAGGGTCTCGTACGCGCTCTGATGGTCGTCAGTTAGCACTAGTATCCCAGGCGCGACAGGCAGTATTTGGCGATCTATGCTCACCTTGCGAACTTCAAGGCCGTCGTCCACAGTGTGTTTGAACGGGCCCATCTGAACCTCGCGGACGAGACTCTTGTTTTTAACAGACTCCTTTATCACATAGGGCAGGAGTTGCCCAAGCTGGGCTAGAATAAGGTCTGGCTTGTTGTGTGCCGCAGAGTTGAGTGCTGTCATGGATAGGCGGCGGATTTCAAGCTCCTTGTCTTGAAGTACCATGACGAGCATATCAACCAGGTGCTCCTTGATGATAGCGTCGAACACATCTCCGCTCTCAGGGAGCGTGTAACGCAATGCCTGGACCGCAATTGCCCGCAGATCAGCTGAGCTATCCTGCAAGAGGCTCTGTTGAGGCAATGTTAGCAGAAGGTTAATTTGCTACAGGCAGCAGGTGAGCAACACGCGCTCGGGAAAGGCAAAGCAGTAACCCATACATACCTGGAGCTTTGGAACATAATCTCGTGGGGCGATGATGGCCAGGCGCCCAATGCATTCGGCGGAGACGGCCCTGTTGTCTTCGACTTTGGAAGCACCAAGCAGATGGTTCCAAATTTCGGGCAGGTAACTGCCGATGTCGGCCTGTGAGACCGATACCTGCTGCAGTATCTCCTTGACGGACTGCAGCAGAAGGTACTGCTGGAGTCCTTCGCCTTCAACACCCCGCAGAATGACTGGAAGATACTGGGCAACATCGCCGGCGCCAGCCCGGCCGAGCGCGACGGCGGCCGAGATGGAGACCTTGTCGAAGTCTTTTCCGAATTGCTTTAGGAATATGTCAGGGGTGAGCGGTGAGCTGGTTCCGAGACGTAGGCCCGCCTCGCCAAGGACCGCAAGCGCAAGGCTAGCTCTAGCCTGGTCCTCACTCGACGTCTGCACCTCGGAGATGAAGCTGTCCAGAGTGACGCCAGCCGAATCACCGCTTGCGACCAGGAGATTCCCAATGACCTTTCCGACAACCACCGGGTCTCCGCCAATGCCAACATCCTTGAGGATGCCTGCCATCAATGGGCCGCCCACGCCGCTCCGGCCAACCGAAGTCACCAGGTTCAAGAGGGGATCCAAAACAGAGGCTGCTATTGTCGACTGAAGGAGCTCGCATACAGCGGTGATCGTCTGCTGTGTGACGACAAGTTGCGGGTTTTTCTGGACAAGATCCGCGAGGATGTGAAGAGCAGGGCTCAGGAGGTGGGCGTCGTTGTTGGTGATGACGGGCTGAAGGTCACTGACGAGGGCCGTTATGGTGTCATCGCCGAGATGGGCACGGGCGGATCCAGAGTGCGTCAGGTGGCTCAAGGCCTGGACACTGGATCCTCTGAGAGCACGGTTAGACTTGCGGAGCTGCGACGACAGCTCAACGACGACCTCCTGAGTCCATCCGGGCTCGAACTGCGCGTCATTGGACGCCGACGCAGCTACACCATCGATGGCGCGAACCGCCGACAGGCGGGTAGTCTCGTTTCTGAGGCGCTCCAGAAGATATTTGAGGGCAACGGTGCGCTCGCTCGCCGGCAGTAGGTCTGCGCCTTCGCCCGATGTTCTGGACAGCAGAGTTCCCAGAGCGTGGATCGCCTTTTGTCTAACCTCGGTGTCTGCGTCATTCGCAACCATGCGATCGACAACGATGTCGTAGAGCTTACGGAGTTCCCCCTTGAACTTGCCGGCCGTCTTGAGCGAACGGGGCGGGGTGATTGCCTTAACAATCTCTTCCGCCGTCTGGATCGCCTCGGCTGAGATCCTGTAGAAACGGTCCTTGACCACAGCCACGACGCAGGTAACTATCTTTGTGAGATATGGCTGGAGAAGCTGCGACGAGTGCGTCTTGGCAATATCGCTCATGAGCCTGAGAGCGGCGACGCGGAGGGTCACGGGCGTTGCCGAAGCGTTGCCTCCAGTAGTCAACAGGCCAGCTGACGTGCCCGATGGCGTCGAGGGCTTGACCGCTTCGATGATGGGGCCCATGATTTGATCGAGGTACCCCGACAGGCCGCCGCTTTGGACCTTGATGATGTCGTCAAAGAGGTTGATGACAGCCTGCTTCGTCGACAGAAGCTTTCCCTTCAGAAGCTTGGTTCCCGACTTTACTATGGCGGGTGTCAGCTTGGCAAGGTCTGCCCGAGGGCCCGAGGCCGGGACCTTCTCCAGGACGGGCGAGGTGAGGCCGGTGCCGGACAGTGCGGCCGAGCCTGCGGACATGGAAATGGCGGTGGCGCCTCCACCACTGCTCTGCCGGCGACGCTTCCGGCTCATTGGTAGTTGGCTAACGTAGTCATTCTGGCTGTTGTCGAGGGAGAACTCGGGGATGTGACCTTCGCCCGTCTTACGCACGAGCAAAGCCAGAGCCGAGATGACTTCGAGCCGCACGTTCTCCTCATGTTCGTCAAACCGCTTGACGAGGGAGGTGGCAGCCTTGTAGAGGACGCCATTATCCAGTAGATCACCATTGCTCCTAGTGGCAATCAGGGTGTACATGGCCTTGGCGGCGCAGCGCCTCACCTTCCAGCTCGCATCGTCGTCGTCCTCAAAACCGTAGTCGGTGTCGAATTCGTCGTCATCATCCAAGCCGTCTATTCCGTCGTTGTCGTCGTCTTCGTCGTTCATTTCGTCATCACCATCGTCGTTTGCTGCATAGTTGGGATCGTACTTGATGTATCGCAGCGTGGAGCTGATACAGTCATCGGTGAAGGATCGCATCTCCACGGGGCAAGAGGCTAGGAACGACTCGAGCGCGACCAGGGACGCCTCCCTGATGTCGTTGAACTCGGTGCCGACATCTGTGCCCTCGCCGACAAGCTCGAGATGTTCCTGGAGCTCGTCTTCACCGAGTGTGGACAGAATGAAGGGCGCCACCACCGGTAAGTGGCGGCCAAAGCGATATGGAATCGATCGCGCCATAGAGCCGAGAATGGTGATATATAGGCGACGTGTCATCCCGGCCGCTTCCCGGCTGCCCAGGATCGAGACTGCCCGCTGCACAAAGCTGTCAAGGACGGCGTCGGGCGCATAGACGGCAAGGATCGAGATGGCGACAACAGCCCGCTTCTTGACGGTGAAGGTGGGCGCCTCGTTGCTCAGCAGAGCGACTACGCCCTCGTGGAGTGCTTCGATCTCGTATGACGCCAGCATGGGCCCGAAGCAGTGGACAAGCTCGATCAGAACGTCGACGGCCTCGGCGTTCATGGAGTTGGGGTCAAGCAGTCCCTCGCCGAAGGGTGGAAGACGGAGGTTGGCTGCGGGGGCGTTGGGCGTCTGGGTCGACTTGCCGAGGAGGCGAGGGATCAGGACGCGGCTGATTGGGGTGTAGGCGTCTACTACGTTCTTCTCGAACCCGGAAGTCACTCCGGGAGGTGGCCGAGGGAGCGCGGCAATAACCGCTCGGATGGCCAGCGAGGGGACTGTGTTGTCGACCGAGTTCTTGGGCTTCATGGTCGAAAGCTTCTCGATCAAGGGACCGAGCGTCTGGGTCGGCAACTTGACGACGAGCGGGCCAAGACTGCGGAGAGAAGGACCAGGGCAACAGTCAGCTTCGCGAGGTCGCGTCCAGGGTCGGCGACGCTTGGGACGCACCATTTGATTGCTAGATTCTGCACCTCGCCGTTCTGGTCATCCAGTGCCTTAACCACCTGGTCGACGGTGCGCGAGGCTATGTTGAAGTCGCTGTGCAGGATGTCGGGCTTGGCGATGTCCAGGACGGTAAGGATATCGTTCAGCGACATGAACCTGAAGTCTGGGTCGGTATCATTGAGCTTCGCGATCAGCGCGCTGATGGTCTGACAGGTCGGGTGCGGCGGTATCGCGGTCGCCATGGTGATGGATCGTGGTGCCACGCCGTGGTACCCGGGCCTGGAGTGGTGTCGATGCCGCAAGCTCCGAGACGGGAGGTCACCATCTAGATGCTCGTTGTGGTGGCGATGAGGAGTGTTTGAGCTGAGGCTGAAAAATTGGCAGGGGCTGTGGGTGCCAAAGTCTCCCCGTCCTGGAGCGGAGTTGAGATCAGGTCCAGGCAGGCAACGGCAGGAAGGCACCACCTGGGCAGCGAGCTGGGAGCTGGTCGTTGCTGTAGCCCCGCATCAGACGGCCCCCGGCGATCATGAACCAAAACCGCACTCAATGGTGGGGTTCAATCCATCAAGGGTGGGGACACGAGGAGGGGTGCGCAACTGTGAACAATTTAGCTGTGACGCAATGGGACCTTGTTCAATTCAAATTCAATCTCTACCTACCTACTTACCTACCTACCTAAGTACCTAGGTATATATGAATATATAAATTTTGTACATGTTTTTCCGTATTCCAAACCTCTGATTCTCCCCCAATTTCCCCATTGTCTCCCTCTTTCTGTTCCTGAATTTCTGGCAGTCAAATCCTCCAATTACGCGGAAACTTGGGTCGACGGCCCAAGTGCACGGCTAAAAGAGTTGCAGGAGGCTCCAGTCGTCGATGGTCGCTTCTGCATGAACGGGCACTCACAGTGCCTCTTCCAGACCATGGCTTTGATGGGTGCGAACCGGTGTCTCGCAGTTTCCCTCAAGCCAATGGACCACCACCGCGGCGGGCGTGGGTTTCTGCCCGCGAGATGCACCTTCTCGTGGAGGGATGACTGACGAAAGCACGGAAAGTGCGTCTGACACAGGTCAAGATACCGATACCAGGGGTTCCTCCTGGTATACAAGACGATATGAGCGCGCCTTCCAGATCCAGCCGCCGCCATTGGAACTGCAAATGGAGGAAGGATCCGGCCCAAAGAAACGAATGGACGATGGTAGGTGCAAGATGCTGCCGTTTCGTAGAACTACCTGCTTGCGCATGCTCAAGAACTTCATCTATCAACAATCGTCTTCTTCCACCACAAACACTGTCTCCGTTACATAGCATGCTCAGATATTACAGGTTCCCAAGCAATCAGTCTACAGTCTTTGCATTTTATTACACGCTGTCCTACCGGTGTTTTTTTCTTTCTTTTACAATCAGTTCTTCTGCTCGTTCAGCTGCATCTTCTCTCCCCCAAGCACAAGATGCCTCCCTGTCTCTGCTGCATCCGCCCAAAGGTGGTACCCGATGCAGATGATCTGCCCACAGTGCGCCCCCCGCTGGAAGCTGTTGGAGACCCCATCCAACTCGTCAACCAGACCAGGCAGCCCGGCACGCGCGAGTCCCTCGGCCGACTCCAATCCCTCCTCGGCGAGATCGCGGACGCCGACACGCCCTGCGCGGACTCAACCATTGCGGAGGTCGCCGGTCCCACCAGCTTCCCAGGCCCCGAGCTGACGTTGCTGCGGTCTCCCCACACTCCAGCCTCGTCCGACAGCAGCCGGTCGTCCGTCTCGGTCCCCTTCCTCAACATCTTCGAAGAGGCGTCCCATCACCTTGGCAAGCTACAGAAGTCATCCGACCAGTTCCCTGGCTTGGGACCCATCGTCGCCGAGACTTCCAAGAAGCTAGAGGCGCTGCACAAGGCCCACGGAGACGTCGAGGCTCTTCATGACATCCAGTCTTCACTTCTGAAGGTCCATAACTCCATGCAAGCGCTGCAACCGAGCATTTACGAGGCAGCGGCCAAGAAGAAGAAGAGCAAAGACCCCCTTCAGGCCGCTCTCGACAAAGTCTTGAAGAACGTTGCGAAGGAGCTGGAGAAAGCACGCACAGCCACTGACCAAGCCTTGGCTGCCACCAATACGGCGACGAGAGATTCTCTCCGCGTCTCAATCGTCCAGATGACCAACACTCTGGAGAGCCGCTCGTCCGGTCTGCAGGATCCAACAAATCCTCCCGCGGCCCCTTCTTCCCGTCGTGCGAGCGAGCTGGCCAAAACACTTTCAGTGCCTTCCTCGCGCCGTGCAACCGAGCTTGCTCTCGATCCGCTCCTGGCCGTTGTCGCAGAGGACCCCGCTCCTCGCGCTGACATCGCTCTCGTGGCCTCGGAACTCGAGCACGACGCTGAGATGACCAAATCGCGTCTTGAATCAACGGCCAAAGAGCTGTTGACAGACTTCGTGGCTGAAGCTCGGCAGTCGCTCTCGGAGGCTCAGGCAGATGACGTCGTCAACGCGGAGCCCGTCATCGAGGCTACCTTGGCTGAGGATCCTGTGATTGAGGACCCAGTCGATGGCCCAGTCGGGGACCCGGTCGACGGCCCGGTCGGGGACCCGGTCGAGGCCCCGGTCGAGGCTATGGATGCCCCCGTCCCAGGTGCGGCCGAAGTTGGCGACGAGCCGCAGGCTGGCGATGGTCCTGCCCTTCCCCCGGCTGAGGACGACGGCACAAACACGGACCAGCCTCGTCTATCCATCGATCCTGGCTCGAATTGACGAGAACAGCCGCCGCCGACTCCCCTCATCTTCTCCCAGTTTCCTTACGGGTTTCACTTGACGACTAGACCTCCTCGTTGAAGCCTTCCCCATAGACTGGCAGTATGGACGATCTCGCCCCCGTGCTTTGCTAAGATTGCCAGTATTCTTTCTGTTCCCTGGACGAAATCTTTGGTGTGCCATCATCTCTTTGCCCTAAAGGCATGCACCTAATAAAGAGAGGCTGCGGAGATGAGCTTTGTTGTTTTGTATCCCTGTATATCCATCCTAAGGCTACGACTATACGAAGAAGGTTTTTCTCTGCAGTGTCCCGGATGTGTCAGCATCCTCAAGTCTATCCACCTATGGGGTACACAGCGTGATCCAAGCTGTGATTGCTTTTTCTGTGTTTTATCGCAGCTCTTTGCAGCCTAAATACCTTTTCTGCGTTTCGAATTGAGGTGGCTATCAAACAGGTGAGGATTGGCAAAGAGCGCCTAAGCTGTAAGGCCAAAGGATGACATGAATTTATCGGATACATAAATGAGCTACCAAATCTGGGCCGAAGGGGAAAGAAAAAGGGGAAGCAGAACGAGTCGAATAGCTGTCCAGGCCGAGCTCGACCGGTTGACCAAGGCTCGAGGTTGGCTTTGAGCTCTACATTGAGGCAGCGGCGAGCTACGCGCAGGTCCTGGCGAGGGCGTACGAGGCGGTCTCCAGGATCCCGCCGTAACTAAGACCCATAATGGGGCTGTCGCTGCCAGCGGACCGCCGGCTCCGGAGCTGAGAGCGCGAGCTGCGCCGCCGAGGAGCGCCGGGCGGCGGGCGGGCGGATCTGCCTGGTGATGGCGGCTACCGCAAGCCTGAGGACATTCCCCAGTGGATCATGGAGACCGAGAAGGACACGCTCGAGATCGCGCAGCCGCTGCTGACAACGACGTTTTCGACCACCGGCACCACGACTCTGGCCTAAACTCTCGCTGCCTGTTGCTCCTGTTTGACCTGACCCTGCGTCACTTCCGCCTCTTCCCAGGCTGCCCGACTTGCAGCATATCCGGAGCTAGCCCCCGAGCTACATGAGGAGTGGGAGCGTAAGGGGTCTTTCACGCATCAGGCCCGCAAGAGCTGGTGCAAACTCGAAAGATCCAAAAGGAATCCATGAGGGCCAACAATAGCAACTATGGTATACCACCTTTTTGACACAAAAACACACACGTGTCGTCGGCAGTCAGACGGACCTAGGGGCCCAGCATCACGCACCAACCATCCCTTCTTTGCGCACTCACCTCTTTCACGCCATCGACATGAATTTCATTATACCTCTCCAGATACTCTCAAAATTCTAGCCATACGCCAGCCTCTCCAAGCAACAAAGGTCTTTGCATTTGCGTTCTTTGTAATGTTCCACCTACCTTTGGGCGCTGCCAGAAACAGCCAGGCCCCAGAAAGCCATGAATGCCGAACAATGGGATATGAAGAACCCATATCGAAGAGATGCAGCTCACCTTTTACTTTCCGGACGTATAAATGATTGATCGCGCATTCTCAGGCGTGGAAGAAAATGTCAAATTTTGGCTGATCAGCATCGATTTCAGCATACCACCGCCATCTCAACATTATCGTCTCCGGCCCCATTCCCATCTCCATTTGCTTCAAGCGCTCCACTCGAACCAAAGGGACACCACCCCATACCACTCATCCCATTCACCGATCAAGTAGGTCAAAATGCCAAAGCTGGGCTACCGATGCTGGGGTTGCGAGCAGACCAAGGAGCCGTTCCATTTCAAGATGCGCAACAGCAGCTGCGAGATTCTCGAGTACATTTGCGACCTGTGTCACCCATCCAGCCAGGCACATGCCGAGGCCGACTGCATCGTGGTGTGCCCCTGCCTTACGGTGCCAGGCACTCTGTGCGTCTGCAAAGTTGGGTTTGACGCAGACTGGGAGGAGTTTGCCGGTGCGATGGCCAAATACCATCAGATACAAGAGGCGCGAGATGCTCAGCGGGCGCAGGACACCCAGACTGCAAAGCAGGCTCGTAGAACGCGCGGGGCGCGCAAATCGCGCAGTATCATTTAGATGTGGTCCTGGTCTACCATAGCACTTCCATCAAGAACCGACCCGATGAGGAAGACGGTTTTATTCATTTATTTATTTATTCTTGTGTTGTTCTTTTTGTTAAACCACGACAGAACAAATAAAACAAACCCTTTGCGATACCAACTGGCAGACATGTGGATGATGCATTTATCTTGAGAGTGAAGCTGCGAATAGATAACAGCAGGAGCAAAGGCGTAGACGTGCTGCGGGCATGGGCTGCAAACCGCCCCCTGATGCGCGTACATCCCGCTCCATTCACTTCATCAGTGCTCCCTCCAACAGAGCATAGTATCACTCGACCCGGATACCACCGGTCTATTGATCAATACACCAGCACAAAGACAACTTCGGTTACAAAGGACATCCGTGGCAGCGTTACATTTCTCTGCAGAACTTCGCGACGGCCATGGTCCGTCGATACGGTCTGCGTTTCTAAATTCCCAGTCTCCTGAAAGGTACGGTGGCGCGCCTGACCCAAAGCCTCGGGGTCATCGCTTGTCAAACAATTGTGACGTCCTCGGCAAACTTCTTTGCCAAGCCGGGCGGTCGATCTGTCATGCCGAATGCCGATCCAGCGATCCTGAATGGACGGCACCACCCACATGCACCGCCGTACTGGCGCCACGCCACCCAAAACCCCATTGCACCTGTTTTGCGCCACGCACGGAGTCTCGGTGGACACCATCGGGGATCCGACAGACAAAAGACGGGATGGAAATAGCATCGGGCATGCCAAGAGATGACATGGAATGACCCAAGAGCCAACTGGGAATGCACGGAAAGATATACGAGAGGAGCGAGTTACTTCGTATCTCTACTCCGCTCCCCCGTAAACTCAGGGGAGGTAATATAAGACTGTGCTATGATTGTTCTGCAAGGCTTACCTGTCCATTAGGTGTTTTTGATGGGATGAAGCATCGACCACCGGCAGTGTCGGCGGAGCGATAAAACACCGATTTGCCGATGTCCCGCCCACCGACCAAACAGGGGCCGTGGCTGTCACGCCAGGACACAATCACAAACAACCACATCCTTGTCCGTCTGATTGAGCTTGTTTTCGTATTTGAGTGGAGAATCTCCGGTGGCCGGATTGATGTTAGTTGGCGGCCGCTCTTGGGGCTGTGCTGAGTTGTGCATACCGGCAGGTAACCTGGATGATTTGTTTGGACAAAAGGACCAAGGCGGCGGGCGCGTGTGGAAGTCGCTGGCCGGAAGAAACGCAGGGGCAGGAGATTACCGCTGCAATAGGGTTTGGTCTTTTTATTTTCCCGCTCTATTCTATGTCCGACTCCAAACGCCAAGTCCCCTTCTCCGAAAGACCGTAGAATGTGCTGTGCTGATGGCGGCGGCAATAGCTGTTTGTGGAAGCTGAAAGCAATGCGCCTCGCCCCTGGGGCCGGCTTTCGACCTGGATGTAGGTAAGTGGTGGGCACATACCTACCCAGGTATCTTAACCACCACCGCCTCTGGAATACAGTCCGTGTCCAGAGCACTGCCTCGCGACAGGCATGGCTTCGATATTTCCTGCCTCACATCAGGGCTGGAAACGAGGTAAGCGACCCTGCCAGCTTGGATCGGCCGTTTGCTTTCGTAATCAGCGCAGGCAGCGAGCTCTTGGTTTGCGAGACAGTCTTGGCGAAACGCTCTTTTATCATTTCCCCACACATTGTTGGCAGGAAGCGGAGTTGTCGTCGTGGTCACCTATCGTGTGGTGCTGTCGCAATCAGAATTGGCATGCATGGAGAAGTACCTACACCTGCCTACCTACATTGGGCAGGTGTAGGTTCTCAGCGCCAACCGCCCCGGCCAACCCGACCACCTCGGTGCCAGATCTGGACATCCTTAAGCATCAATTAAGCTCTCACGTCTTTCGGCCTTGTCAACCGATTTGGCTGTGGAAGCCCAGTGGAAGATCCCACGCATTAGATGAGACGAAGCCGATTCACGTCCCAGGCAGGCAAGTGAGCACCGGTATCCGCTGCGGGAGCCGACATGTGTCTCCAAAGGCAGCTGCCATCACTGCTCTGGTCGCGGGCTCGAGGCACGGCCGAGAAGGGGAACCTGGGCGTCGTCATCCTCAGGCGGTGGAAGCTGGCTGGTTTGGGAACCAAGAGCCCGCTTCGACGGTGCCGGTGGACAAGGTTCCCCCGATCTGACAGGAAACGCCCGTGAGTGCCAGTGCGAGATGGATGCATAATGCCAGTGGGAAAGGGGACAGAGCCCAGGGCCGCTGGTGGTGCAAGTGCTTATCCCAGCGTCGGCTGGAGGCAGGTACCGGGTACAGAGAGCGACTTCCCAAAAGGCCTGATCGGAAGTACCAGTTTGGCACAGTTTTCGTCCGCTAAGGTGCAAGAGAGAGGGCCTGCACCTTACCGACTAGCACTGCCGAGCAGGCAGGGGCAGGAGGAGGCAGGCGGCTGTCTGGGGAGTCCATGGCGGGCGGAGGACAGACGGGCGAGTGGCGGAACTGGCTGCGGGACATGAGCGGTGGTACCGGCTACCTGAGGCACAAAACAGGCTGTGCAATGTTCTGCAGTCCTGTGATTGGCCGGGTCTTTACACACCCCGGGCCCGGTCGATTTGGAGCTGACGCGGCCTCACGGGTTTGCCCAACCAAGCGAAAAGGTGGGTCCTCAGACACAGCCCAGGGCGCCCGCTCCTCGCTCGATCCCCGTTTTCCTAGGCCTCAACTCAAAATCCCCGTTCTCTCCATGAGCCAGCGTTCTTCGCCAGCACGCCCGCGATTGATTCCAAACCTTCCGCCCAACCCACACAGCCCAAGCATTCTGGTCCTTGTTTCTACTCTTCTCCCTGCCCCTTGCACACCGTGGATCGATCAAAACGACAGCACTATAGAGTGCCGCTGCTCGCTCGACCGCGACGACAAAGAACAAACGCCATCATCATTCCACCCTCTCATCCGGCAGCCGCCACCAGCAGCTTTTCGCCACCGGCCCAACTGGCTTGATGAACGGTATCAAGCAGGAACAAGAGTTCGGCAGCGTGAGAATGTCGAAGGGGCCGTCAAACACCAGCCCGACCACGTCGCAGGCGGGCATCATGGATCCCCTCGTCGACTCTCTCATCGACTTTGGCGAGTACGACAGCAGCAACATGTCGTACCAATCACCCTCGCTGTCGCCGGCGGCGACATCCAAGCCCTCGTTCCCGAGGGCCACCCCCTCGGTCACGACCACGACCCCGATCTCCCTCTTGACGACGACTCAACCTCTCTCCGGGCCCAGCCACGACTACGACATGTACAAGCAGCAGACGGGCATCGTCCCTGGCGCTCTGGCAACGACCCTGGCGGTCAACCAGAACAACACCCAGATCACGGGCTACAACTCGTTCAACATCGAGGAGTACCTCGGTATGAGCAACCCCGACTTCGATTTCAACACTAGCCCGTCGCAGCACGCCGTCGACATGGACATGGAGTTCGATTCACCAGCCGACAACAGCTTCTTCTTCGGCTCAACTGTCAACCCCAGCATCATCGGCGGCCAGGAGTCGCAGGGCCTCCCGTCGCCCTCGCCGCTCTCGTCCACGGGCAGCGGCCCGACCAGAGTGTGGCCCGGGATGCACCAGCAGCAGGCCGCCCTCGCCAAGGCCCAGGCTCAGCAGAAGATGCAGCAGCAGATCATCCAGCAGAGGCAGCAGCCGTCGCCTCAGCAGGCCAAGCACCAACGTTCCAAGTCCAACCAGCCATCCGATCCCATAGTTGAGCAGAAGATCACGCAGCTTCTCAACTCGATGCGGGCCAAGCCCTCAACCGGCGAGTCCCAGAATCAGAGCCCTGTACTTCACCCGCCTCGATCCAAGAAGGATGAGGAGGACATGGATGAGGACGAGAGGCTGCTTGCCAGTGAGGAGGGCAAGAAGCTTACCAGCAAGGAGCGCCGCCAGCTGAGGAACAAGGTCTCCGCCCGCGCTTTCCGCTCAAGGAGAAAAGGCAAGTGAACTCAAAACACCCAAAGGACAAACATAGACGTATTGCTAACACTTGGATACAGAATACATCACGCAACTCGAGAGCGAGATTGCCAGCAAAGTCACCGAGAATGGCGACCTGCGCGCGCACAACCGTGCTCTTCAGGACGAGAACAAGAGGCTTCAAGATCTCACCCGCATGCTTCTTTCGTCGCCTTCTTTCTCGGACTTCCTCGATCGCCTCAGCGCCAACCCGGGTCAACTCCCTCAGGCGCCACAGCCCGCCCCTCAGGCCGAACAGAGGCCCGAGTCGCGCCAGATGCCCAAGGACGTCAACCCGTATGCCACCCAGCAGCATCGTCAGCAGATCGGCATGGCCATGATTCCCGAGCAGACCATGGACTTCTCGAGTCTGGCATTGGATACGGACATTGCCGGCTTCAACTTCCAGCCGCAAGTTTACGCGGTCATGGAGACTCCTGAAATCGTCCTTCCTGTTTCCATCGAGCCCTCGGTACTGTCCGGCAAGACCTCCAACTTCATCGGCGAGACCCTCGAGTCTGACGACGAGAAGATCGACGCGCCTATTATCACGCGCCCTAATCTCTTCCAAGAGGAGAAGCTTGATGCCCCGGCCACTCCGGTGGCTCCGGTGCTCTCGGATCCCGAGTTCGAGAATGACCCTGCCTTTGCTCTTTACAACGACCCCCCGGACGTCGGTGTATCCTCGGCTGAGCCCATAGAGGTCAACCTCGATGGGCTCGCCAACGTTGACATCTTCGGCGGCATCGAGACTGAGAAGGCATTGGCGCGCTACGAGCTCGTAGATGCTGCCGACGAGGAGGCTCAGGATGCTCTTGCTGCCTACAGGTTCGAGCGCATGGCGGCGAGGTTAGACTCGATGGTGGAGCAGCTGGAGTCACTGAGGTTCAGCTCATGATCCTTCGTCATTCGCACCTCTACCCTAATTCTTGTCCATAACATTACAATCATCTGTTCCTACTTGAGGTCCTCCATCCTGAAATTTCCGGCGTCCTCGCAAGACTGGGGATGCTGACTCGTCACCGAGTTTATCAAGCCACACGCAGGCATTCTCCTTCAACCCCTGCTCAAGTTCTTATCACCCTCTTTTTTTCCCCCTGTTCCAATTTTGTCACGACTTATGAGGCCTCCTACAATATCTCGTTTCTCTTTTATCTCAACCACTACAGTTCTTTCCACAATGTCATACAGCATCTGTGGTTCCACAATCCATGCATTTCTCATTTTTACGTCTTGTTTTAGGGGCTGACGGTCATTTTCTTGTCAATGGTCGTCGGCATGGGCACACCATGATCATCGTGTATTTGATTGGCGCTGCATTTGTGCGTAGATAGGTTAGGTAGTGAAGGTAGCGACCAGCTATCACACTTCGATCAATTTCGATTAATGAACTAGTATCACCACACAAAGTGGGAGCAAAGCTTGTCTAGCTTTGGAGTCATCTCTCCCGGCCTTGTCTTTGGTACTACGGTCGCTTGCGAGTTTGAGAATGGTAGCATCGTCGCACACCCCTCAACCAGTCCGCTGAGAGCGTAACAAATGTGCACAGATCTTGGGAGTGAAAGACGCCCATGAAATTCTATGCCATCTTTGTGGCGGTCGCGACGTGGAAAACAGGCCACGTTGGCCTGGTCCTACGATTACTGGGACGAAATCCCTAGGATGGTGCTTATTAAAAATCAAGAAGATGATATTTATAAAGCCAAGAAGAAATCGAGGCTTCATGCTTCTGCAACCACCCGCTTCGGATCCTTGCCAATCGATAACCAGCTGTCCTTGAAGTACAGGTGGGTTAGTTAAGTGGTAGCTTTTGCAATCGTGCCCAATAAACACGGTAACATCTGTAAACGGACGTCTCTAATAAATCATCAACACGACCTTATGTACGGCCAAGGAGGTGGGTAATCTCCATTGGTGACGCTGGCTTGCCATCGAAATTGAATCTGCTTGGGTGCATCCTCTCTCCCAAACACGTTGTGTGTGCGCGCAGGTTTATGGAAAGATAGTCCAGCCGAGGAGGGAAACCCCGTCGTGTGGGAAAAAATCACACAGCTTTGGAAGTGACTGATTGTTTAGGGGAGGACGGGACTGGCTGAGGAACGGTGCTGGGGGGTTCGGCGTTGAATGGCGAGCCGGAAAAGAAAACGCCCGCGAACGGGTGAGACTTACCTAGTGCGAGACGGGTCGATACGGTGAACGATTTTGTGGGGGGCATTGTGTACGTGCTGTCCCGTCGAGACATTTACGACAGCAATGGATCAAAGAAGGGGTCGAGGAAACAGAAGCCAAAGGACAAGGGAAAGGACACGGACACCAGGTTGCCCGTTGTCGATGGCTGCATGCCCTCCTCGTGCGCGATGGGATATCATGGCGAATAAACGCCCGAGAAAAGCTGATATAGATGCAGTTTGACTCGACCCGAGCTAGAGACACAGGTACTCTACACACGCTTTCCCCACAGGTCTAGACGGGTGTTACCGGTCATTGTTGTAGCGTGTAGCGTATTCGTACCCAGCTGATCACTTTTAGTATGCTCCATACTCGCTCTAGATAAATGCCAGGTTGTTGGCCCCCGGGATCGGGTGGTGGCGGTGGCGAGGTCCCTCCACACATCCGAACAAACTGCCCGGCACACCGCTGTGGCACGGCGACCCGAGGCTCGGTGGAAGCGGCTAGGCGACACGTGCGTGATACGGATGGGCTTAAGGTCTAGTCCGATGAAGCCGGGAGGGAGTGGAACTTGGGAGAGGGGTTGACAGGTCGGCTTTCGTCTTCCATCTTTGGATCATCAGAGGTGGGGAGGGTAACATCGTAGGTATATGACACTTCCATAGGGAGGCTGGCCGTAAGTAATGGCGAGGCGTTCCCGTAATGTTCAACGGCTCGGTGAATAGGGGCGCCAAAGTTTCCCTCGTCGACCGGTTGGGCTACGGCGAACGCCTGTATGCAAGGATCTCGAGAGATCGCACTGCCGATGGTTGAACGAGAGCTGGGAGTCACTGTGTTTGGAAGGTTGCACCATGAGACCCGATGCGAGGCGGCGTGGTCACCCCATTGGAGTTCGGGAGACTCGTTTCGTGCCACATGCGAAGTAACAAAACGTTGCGGCGATGGGGAAGCCAGTTGGTTATGTGTGCTTCCGACTGTCAATCTACAGAACAGGATCCGAGGGAATATGCGGTTCTTGGAGATAAGAAAGCAGTGGCCGTTCCATCTCAGGCGGACGACGCCCGGCAATCATCTTATGCGTCCGTAGGCATCAATGACGAGGATCTTAGGGAGGGACCGAGGCGTTGATCAGGAATGACTTGAATGCCTAGGTACCTAGGTACGTAGTCAAACATGAAGCGAGGCTTCCAGCCCTCACTCGTCGTAGATGTTTGTGTCGCTGGCGGGCGGGTGCGGCAAAGCGCGGAACTTGTGTATTAGCACATGGCCTGGAAGGCCCTCATCCATAACTCCCGCGGACCTAGAGGCCAGCCAAAGAAGCCTAAACTTAAAGAAAGAAGGGAAGAAAGTATATGGGAAAACTGAACTCACAACTCTTCCGAGAACCGCTCCCCGCCCTTGGCATCTTTGCTAACATAAACGCTGACGCTGCACTGGCCGCAAGGGAAGACGCCAAAGCCGGCGGGGCCGATCTCGGCCTTGCGGTCCGACCAGCCGAGCACGTCGGTCCAGCGCTCACCGACGTGCCTCTCGCCCACGTGCATGCGCTTCTCGCCAGGCCCGGCGTTGCTGAGGACCACGGCGCAGCCGTGCGGCCGATCCCAGGTGCCGTACTTTACCCAACCCAGACAGGTCGCGTAGTCAAAGTAGTGGGCTTGCTCGCCATACTGATGTGGTGGTTGGTGGTGGTGGCGGTGGTGGTGTGAACTCGGATGCTAGTTCTGGCTAGGCCTCCACTCCAATTACGGCGCCAAAGGAGAACATAAAAATATGGGGATGACGTCGGGAATGTCTTGACATACCGCATATGGCTTGCGGGCAAGCATCAGCTTGGGCAAGGCACCCCCACAGCTGAGAGTGAAAGGGTGTTCGCACTTGATGCCGTACAGATCGCCGTACCAGACGCAGGGGTAGCTCGAGGCGCGCAGAAGGATGAGCGCATAGGCGAGCGGCTTGAACCAGTCCGCGATCGGGGCCTCGAGAGCCTGGTAGGGCTGCGTGTCGTGGTTCATGACCAGGGTCTAGACCGGCGGACGGTCCTGTCAGTAAAGATGCGATGGATATCCCAATTTCAGGATGGACGCAGCATGAGAAGTAGAAAAAAAGACACTGGAAGGGACGAAAAAAACCCACAACAGCATTGACGGGCTCGCGCTGCACCAGCGTGTCGTCAAACACCTTCTTCATGTCGGTGCCGTCGCCCTGTGAGATCTGGCTGGAGTTGTAGACGAGCGGGGCGTCGAACAGCGAGAGCTTTTTGCCCACGCACGCGAGGTAGCGCGACATGTCGTCGAGGCTGTCCTTCCAGAACTCGCCGACGAAGAACCAGCCTCGGCCGTACTGGTCGTCCATCATGGTGATGAACTTGCGCAGGAAGTCCTCGCTGTAGTGCTTCACGGCGTCGAAGCGGATGCCCGCCAGGGGCAGCTCGTTGGCCAGCCACCCGCCCCAGTCCAGCAGGTCCTTCTCGACCTCTGGGTGGGAGTAGTCCAGGTCTGAGCCCATGACGTAGTCTGCTGGACGCGCGTGGGGGTGGCAGTGGCGGTGGCAGGCGCTCTGTTATCAGCAAAGGAGCATGGACGGCGCCTAACGGAAAGAAGCGGGCTCTCACTAGTTTCCCTTCTCGCTGTCAACATCTCCCTCTTCGGCCCATCCCTGATTCTGGTCGCCCATGATCTTGTAGATGGCCTTCTTGCCATATGCCTCGTTGAGGTCGACGCCGCTGAAATGGTACCAGTGGTACTTCTGCTCAGAGTATTTCCCGTTCCGGCCTGGGAAGTCGAAGCCAACCCACTTTGCGAGGACGAAGAAGACAGCGAGTTAGCCCGGGAAAACGCGGTGCTCCGGCTGGGAACGCCATACCGCGGTGATCTCATATTTGTCGCTGATGAACTTGTTCCGGTCCTCCTCGTCCACCTCGGCGACCGGACACTTCTCCTTGTGGTCGGCAGCGAACTTGTGGTTGAGGGCCGCGTCCTGCTCTTCCCCTGATTAGTGATGCTGACACGGTGGCATTACGACCATGGCGTAGTCGGCGTGCCCAATAGATGCCAACGCCATTCTTTTTGGCATTGGAGCAGAGCCTCTTCAGCTCCTCCTTGGTGCCCCATTTGGTAGCCACGGAGCCCTTCTTATCAAACTCGCCTAGGTCGTATCTTTCCTGGGGATGCAGAGTGAGGTATGCGTGCCTCATGAGTGCCAAAGTTTCTTCACGAAATGTCACCCACAAATCATAGATGTCGTATCCGTTGCCCTGGTTGCTGGACCCCTTGCACCTGTTGCGGGAGCATGAGATATCAGTTTTGAGAATGACACCAGACTGATGGCTTAAGTACCACTTCGAGCATTATGATCCCAAGAATATGGAATCTTCTTACCCAGGAGGCACCCAGATGTTGTCGATGCCCCAGGCCTTGAGCTGAGGGATCCGCTTATCCAGCCGCACCCAGTGCTTGCCGTCCGCAGGCACATACCTGCGGAAACTTCGGTCAACATAGCATACAGATGTTCTTCTCTGGCCTGAACTGACCACTCAAAGCCCTGCATCATGGTCATATTCTCCGGGGTTGGTTCTTGAGACGCCATCTTGGGGTCCGGCTTGTTCGGTGGCTGACGCAGACGAGGAGAGAAATCGAGGGCGTTCAAAGCCAAGTGTTCTACGATGCGAGGTAGCGAGGATGACATTCAGGTTGCAAAAAGGACATGTTGTGCGGGCAGCGGCGCTGAACATATACATGGGACTAGGGCTACCTCTACTCCGATTATGTGCGGCAATGCTGCTCCCAGGCTTGAGGCGGCAGGAGTAGCTACTAAGGTAGCTCCCTGCTCTACCATTGCAAGCGCCGCGCCGTGTCGAGCTGGAATTTGGAAAGCAAGCTTTTGCTGCATGCACGTAGAGAAGGTCTCGTTATCTCGGCGGACGGTCGAGGACGGAGCATGATGTGTCCCAGTAGCTGTCTGCACGTTGGGCAGCGAAATAGGCAAGCCTAGAGACCGTGGTTTCTGCTGGCATGGCGGCGACCCAGCAGGCTGGAGGATAATGCGGCTACGGACATGGCGTCTCGCCTTGGCCGGACAGGAGCCTAGCCGTCGGAGCCGCTGGCGGTGCCCGCAGGATCATGACGTCGACGCTAAGGCATTGCAGCAGAGGCACAAAGCTCAGCACACGCCCCAAGCGCAGGATGGCTAATAGAAGCTGGTGATCCAGGGTTCTGCGCTGTTTTACTGAAGTCTGTCTATCCGTGCCAGCATCTTGGAAAGCCGCATCATTCCCACCCCGAAAATCTCGAGAATGACGTAACAGCCCCAGATAATCATTAGAATCTAATTGCAGTCGACAGCAGCATTCGGTTTCAAGAACACGCTCGGTCGGGAGGCGAAGGAGCGGGACACAGAACGGGCAGACAAAAGTGACCCCTCGGTCGCGAACGCATTTCTTCTCTGTCTGCTCCAATTTGTCCACGTCGCAGATCCTCAACGGCGGGCTCTGCACGAATTGAAAAGGGCCAGACTGTGATTGGGGCATGTCAGGCCTTTTGCGGGCGTGATTTGCGCAGACAACAGGCGAGTGGCCCAAATAAGGCCCGCTTTGCCGGGGCAACGGCACTATTGGGCAGCGGTAAGAAAAAGTAAACAATCAGTTCTGGGGCGCTTGGCGCATTTCGACGTTACCAGTTGCTCTCGTATCAACAGGATAAGCCTGCAGAAGACGCACGGCACAACGCACGAATCACGGCCTTGGGGGACCGACCCTAGCCCACGACTTTTCTATCACGAAAACAATTGATCCCATCGCTTCCCACCTGCTGCAACCGTTGCCGGAGCGCCTGCAAACAACCACGAAGCCACCCCACCCCCGGCCCGCGCTAACACCGCCCCTGGTATAAACTCGACTTTCTGAGACCAGCCTCGCGCCTGTCCGCTTTGTCCCCCAGCCATGCCACGACCCGCCGCCGACATTGACACTGACGACTTCGAAATCCACGTTGACCAGTCCTGCCTGAACTCACCCATGGACAAGCAGACCGCCGCTACCATCTCGGAGGTTGTCGAGCCCCGAGGCCAGGACGACGCTGTCCACGACACCAAGGAAAAGAGCAAGCCGGCCGAGGGCGGCAAGGCCGATCAGAGCTCTGAGGCACGAGAACAAGACGATGTCGAGGACACGCCTCAGGCGCCTCCTGCAGGCGATGTAAACGAGCTGAACGTGGAGGAGCATCACGCCGAGCCGGAGGAGCAGTCACACAACCGCCGCGAATCGGGTATGTCCGAGGTTCCCGATCACAGCGATGCTGCCGAGGGTCTCGAGGGCGACGCAGGCGGTGACAGCAGTTCCCAACAAGAAGGCGACGACGACGTCTTTAGCGATCACAGCCCGCGCAGCTCCATGGGCTCCGTCGACATGGCCGGTGGCGGTGAGACGCCCGAGGGCGACGACGACAAGTCCCAGCTGGGCCGGAAAGACTCCACGACGGACTACGGGCGCTCGGCCCGCATCTCAGGCATCTCGGACTTCTCCAACCTCGACTCCAACCTGGACGAGGACGACGTTTTCGTGCCCGAAACCAGGAGCACCCCAAGACACGCCTTCCGCACCACCTCGGCCGTCCGCGCCATGCAGATGTCGTCGCCCACTGCGTCGGTATTTTCGACTCCCCGCTCCTCGGGCGGCGGTAGCAAGCGGCCTACGGCGATCCCGCCACATTCGGCCCCGCGCTTGAGCAGCCCCAGCGCGTCGGCCCAGTACTCGCCCAAGGGCAGGTCGACGCCGACGCGGTTCAAAGTTAAGAAGGAGCCCGCCCCGCTCGTCCTGCTGCACGCCACGCTGCTGCCGCTGCGGTGGACCTGGGGGGACGTCCTGGATGAGGGCTTTGGGAGGCCCGCCGAGGATGGGTCCGACGCGGGCTGCTTCAAGGCCAGCGAGGATCTAAAGCGGCTGCGCGACAACTGGAAGGAGCTTCAGGACCGCATGGGCGACACGGTGCTTGAGCGTGGCATCCTGCTGCCGCACCCTCAGAGCGACTATGAGGTGCTCGAGGAGCGGCTGCTTGAGGCCTTGGAGCTGCCGATGCGCCGCCGCGCCCGCATCCTCGAGTGTGGCCACTACCTGGGGCCCTCCAACCTCGCGTACATCGAGAGCAGCGAGGACGATACGACAACCGACGAGAGCGAGGACGACTACTCGGCCACGCCGTCGCGCCAGTCGCGGCGCAAGACAGGCGCCAGCAGTCGCGAGGCGAGGCATTGGTGCGGCACTTGCAGATCGGACATCAAGTATGAGGCCCTAGGCCCCGGCAAGGTCTTCCGGGTCAAGATCTACGCCAGCAACGGCCTGATGCGGGCCGGCGCCTGGGAGGCCTGCTGGAAGGAAATGGAGCGAGTCGACGCCGAAGTCGAGCCGGTTCTGGAGCCGTCGCTGCAGACTGAGCTGGAGCGGCTCGAGTCCTGGCAGGCTGCCGAGCACCAGAGGCGTGAGGAGGAGCTTGATCGACAGGCAGCGGAGGAGTTCAATCGACACGCAGAAGAGGATACCGACCAGCGAACAGACGAAGAGCTGATGCAGGAGGCCGAGGCCCACCTGGCAGCGGCTGAAGCTGAAGCTGCCGCACACGAAGCGCAGTTCGAGCATGCGGCGGACGAGCAGCCTGAGCACCCCCACGATGACGCCGAGCACGAGTTCCAGGAGGAGGAGGACGACGACGACGAGAAGCAGGAGGACTCCTTCGCAGACCAGACCGAGATCATCCACCCTTCGTCTCCCTGTCCGTCATCGCCGTCTGTGCACCGCGAGTCCCTCGGCACCCAGGACGTGCCCTCTTCGCCGGCTCAGGAGCACCATGACGACTCGGAAGAAGCTGCCGCGGCTGATGCGGGGCGCAGGCGACGTGACGAGGAGCGCCTCCGTGAAATCTACGGCCAGTCGTCCGCGGGGGCCTCTCGCCGAGACAGCGTCGATTTCGGACCGCAGAGCAGCCCCGCGCCGGCGCCGCAGTCCCCAAGGCAGAGCGTGCTCTCGGGCCCTAGCCGCCGCGACAGCATGCTCTCTGGCTCCCATGGCGTCCAGAGTCCGGGCAGCAGACGCGACAGTCTGCATTCCACCTCGCGCGACAGCCAGCGACAGATGAACCCAGACGAGAGCATGGGCATGGGCGAGGATAGCTTCATGGCGCCTCAGAGTCCCGTGTCCCCCAGTGTCCGGGCCTTCGATCTGCGGAGCCAGAGCTCGAGGAGCCAAAGCAGGAGGTCGATGCGTGTCGCGCTGCACGAGCAGCAGGCTCCCCGTCCGGACCACCCCCTCCGCCAAGAGACGCACTCGTCTGACCAGCAGCAGTCTTCCTACCGCCAGGACCCTTCTCATCCCCATCAGCAGCCTGCCACTGGATATCCACCCGACCAGCATCCGCCGCAGCAGCGTCGGCGGGGCGACGAGTCGCTTCCTGAGCTGCTGCTCGAGGCTGCGAACGTGCTGATGCGCGACCGCAAGAACGTCGCCATCGCGGCGCTGGGGCTGCTGGTTCTGATATTCGCCCTGCGCTCGCCGTCGACGGCCGTCTCGTACGGCGTGGCTGAGCGCGAGGCCGAGATCATGCGGACCCTGTACATGCAGCAGCAACTCCAGCTCCAGCAACAACAGCAACAACAGTATATCCAACAGCAGCAGCAGCAGCAGCAGCAGCAGCAACAGCAGCAACATCAACACCAGCAGGAGTCGGCTGCGACGGCCCTGCCGGCAGAGGTCGTCAGCGCTCTGGGAAGCTCTTCCGCTCCGGTGGTTGAGGTCGCCCGGACGGTCGCGAAGCCTGCTTCCGAAGCTGGCGCTGATGCCGGCGACTCCGACTCCGACTCCCCCAAGCCTGCGCAAGAGGAGTTCCAACATAGCGAAGTGTCCGGGTCGGGGTCGGTCGCTGCTGCTACTGCTGCTGCTGCCGCCGCACCTCCCCCCGAAAAGGAGGTGGTCAAGGTGTACGAGACAGTCACGGAGACGGTCAAGGTTACTGCCACCGAGAGCGTCGCCGAGCAGACACCAGCCGTTACGACCGCTAACGTCGAGGTCGAGGGCGAAACTATTGTTATCGATTCCGCCGCGTCCGTGCAGGATTCGACGGAGGATGAGGCGGCTGATGTGGCGGCCCCTGGTGTTGATTCGGTCGACCAGCTCGAGGCCGGGTTCCCGGAGGTGGCGCCGGCCTTGGACGAGATGGACTCGGAGCATATCGAGGCCTTGCGTGAGATGCAAGGTGAGGAGGAGGAGGAGGATGAGCAGAAGGAGCAGCAGGAGGAGGGGTTGAAGCCTGAGCTAGATGTTGACCAGGCTGATGGAAAGCAGCATCCCCTCGACCCCGAGCCGGAGGCCGACGGTCGGGAGGAGTCGGTGGCTGGCGCTCACGATGAGCTGTGAGCGTCTGCTGTCTGTTACTCTCCGTGTGCTTCAAGTTGAGCGACTACGTCTCGGGGGCTATCCCTTTCCATGACTTGAGCGTTCTACGCGACGATTCCTGTTCACCCTCTTCTGGCCCCCCATTTCCACTTTATGAACGTTGATAATGCCCATTTTCTGTTTATTTTTTCTGCACACCATCTCTGTCCTTTTCTATCTTCCTCTTCCTAATTCCTACGATGTGGATGTGTTGGCGCTGTCACTGCTTGGCCCAGTAGTGTGTGTACAGTGTTTATGTGTGTTATGATTGGTTCCTACCTAGCTAGGCAGCGACTTTTAATGGGAATTGCCGCACGTACGTAGACCCCAAATGCCACAATGTTCGTCAAAGGCAGGATCAAGACTGTCAGCTTTTGCAGCCGTTTTATCTTCTTTTTTTTTTTATCTCATGATCCTTTCTCTCTTATGTCTATCCATCCAGACGGTAGGCGAAAGCTACGCAGAGGATCGCAGCTGCAACATTTCGTTCTCTGGCATCTATTCCCAGCCACTACCTTTCACCGTTGCTGAATCTGCCGAGGCTGCGTCATGATGTCGCCCGGTTCCGGTTGGAGGATCCAGGTTTATCGACTGCACCCTGGCCTAGATCGCGGACTTGACTTTGCGACTACACGGATGGAATTCGCTCCTCGCAGGAGCAGAAATGCGTCTACCCAATTTCATCCATCATTTGGTTCCGGGATCTATTCACGAGAGCAGATGAATCAGAGGTGAAAAGTGAGGAATAACGTATCGCAAGTATAATTATGCAACGCTGTTAGGAGGATATCTTGGGCATAATCTGGAGTAAAGAGAAAGAAAAATGACAGAAAAACAACCCGGGAAAAGTATCAACTTGAGCTTGGGCGAATCCTCTTCATGAAAGCTCAGGGTATTGAAAATTGCGGATATCAAGCTTGAACGACTATCTTGGCAAACCCAAGAAAAGACACGACAAAGGAGATGTTGGTATGAACGCAGGCGTGGAAAGGAAGGTGAATTTGGTGTAATCGAAGACGCTCTTTAAAAAAAAAAAAAAAAAAACAAGAAAATATTGCATCGAGGTGCTTGTTTTATTCTTTGGCGGCTTCCTTCTGGCCCGTCTCTAGGCTCTCGACATCTTCGCCACCGGGGTCTTCACGGGGGCTGGCGAGCGCGCTGGAGATGACGCCGGCGTTGCCGCTGACGCTGTCGGCCCGACCATGACCCAGCAGCCCGTTCCGGATGCTTGCCGCGTCCGCAACACTAGGCGCACCACCTCCATTTGATGACCCGGCTCCGCTGGCCTTGTCTTGCAGCTCCTTCTGCTGTTTCGACCCATAGAAGCTGCCTCGGTCACCAGGGATGATTCCGCTGGTGCTGTATATGCTGGCCCTCTCGGCGACCATCCGTGAAGACGGACCAGCCCCCGGCGTCGTGGGAACAGCCGGCACAGGGTCGATGGTGGCCGAGAGGACCGACAGAGGCAAGGACTCACGGGAGCCTCCAAACACAGACGAGGGGGCAAGGGCACGCACGCTGGCGTTCGTGTCGAGGGAGCGTCGCCGGCGGCCCTTGGAGGATGATGCCAGAGTCAAGATGGATGCGTTGTCGGTCAGCAGCCCATTGGCCGTCGCGGTTGTATACGTGTGCTGTGGGCTCTGCTGACCCAGCATTGCGGCGCCCGCAGAGCCCCCGGAGGGGTTCAGGTGGGGCGGAATGGCCGACGCGGGGGTACTGGGGAAAGGCTGGTTAAAGTGTATGACCTGCGAGCTGCTTGCTTGGTGATGGCTGTGATGCTGGTGGCCGCCGCCGCCGTTGCCATGGTTTGTTTGATATGGGTGGCCCCCGCCGAGGGCCCCGTGCTGGCCGCCCAGCGGTAGTGATTGGATCGTGGTGAGGGTGGTGGTGAGCGAGCGGACGGAAGGGGCGGGCGATGAGAAGGTGCTGTCGCCTCCTCTGCGGGATTCAAGCCCGCCGTTGGCGGTGCGGCTGGTGCCCGTCACCGAGGAGGCGCCGTGCGACGGGGCGGCGATGGAATGGGCGGCTTCGTGGTCGGTGGAGACGGTGGGGGCGGTCGACCGCGCGCCCGCCGTTGGGGCTCGGCCGCGTGTGCTGTTGGCGGATGAGCGGAGCGACAGAGTCCGCCCCAGAGAGGTTGCGCTTGATGTCACTCCGCTCGGCGAGGTGGAGAGGGAGCGCGTGCTGGCGCTCTGCGGATGCTGCTGCTGTGCACTTGCCACCCCGCTTCCTATCCTCCCAGACTCGGGATATGGATTGTTCTTCTTGGACGCCCGCTGTTTCGACGAGGATTTGGCGTGTTTTGAGCCCGTTCGGCTGTCGTCGCCCGAGTGTCCGCCCTTGAAGTTCCTGAGCTTCTTGACCAGCGTGGCGAACGGCCGCCGCCTGCTGTGACGATCTATCCATTTCATAGTCAAGTTAGCTTCGCTGCCGGCCGAGGTCGTCGGCATGTATTTGCTTGCGGCAAGACTCGACGGCGCTTTTCTGTGGCGTCCAAAGTAGTCTTTCGGGACCGTAGCCGGAGAGGCGTCGGAGAGGGCGGAAATTTGGGCTCGTGGCATATGAGCGGTAGCGGCCGCAGTCGTGACAAATGGGAAAGGCATTGTGCGCACCTTGTGACACAGTCTCTGTCATGGCCATCGTAGACTGGGCAGACGGGTTGTCTTGGCTGTCGTGGAATAACCCGGGCGTTGGGGCGATTCGGCCGGATCCGGGTGGCGCTGTGGTCGTGGTCAAAGGAGGACAACCTGCGAGGAGAAAAGTCGGCCGAGAGTAGGAAATCGTGAGCAGGCGGCCAGCCAATAGTGGCGGCTGGGCGTAGCGTCGTTCGTATCGATCAGATGGTCGCGTTCGAGGAGTGTTGGGCTAGGCGAGCGCCGCAAACGTGGGGAGAAGGGCAAGCGGTTGGAGGGACAAAGGCAAGCGGGAGCGGCGGTCCTGGGCGGAAGTGGAGGTGCGGATGCGCCGGTGTCGACGAGGAGAAGACTGGGTCTTAGATTTATATGATGACGGCAGGTCGTTCAGGTTGGGCTGGGGCTGACGGGTATGTGAGCATCATTAACCCAGCAGAGTGAAGCACCCAAAACCCTTTCCCGCGTCTTTGGGTTCGTTCTCCTGGCTGCGCCAAGATGCGGACTGTGGGGCGTTGGACGGCGGACCCAGTTGTCTCCCACCCACGTGATTGCCGTGTGATGTCAACGCTAGCTCTCGTCTCGTTGACGTCTCAGCTCCAGCGCCCAGTGCTGCTGGTTCGAATGTTCGATCGCGGACCGGCCGGCTTGGCGCGCCCGCCCCTTGCTTGCGCCGTTGGGGTCGCATCGTATTGTCGGCTCAGAGCCTGTGCCATTGCGCAGTGGCACTACTGGAGCCAAGCCTTCCCGGCTGCGAGCCTTTTTGGTTTGCTGGGAACGACGAGCACCAAACTTTGCGCTTGTGCTCGAGCTAACACGCTTTACCGCTCCCTCGGAGCACCGCCAAGCACACCACACCAGATGGAACGCCCGCGGCTACCATGTCGATAAAGCCTTTGCCACCAGATGTGGTAGCCCAGATCAAGTCCTCGTCGTCCATTACCTCGCTCAACGGCGTGGTGCTTGGGCTTCTCCGGAACTCGCTTGATGCCAAAGCAACAAAGGTCAATGCCTCGGTGGACTTCCGCCTAGGCAACTGCTCGCTGGAGGATAACGGTGTCGGCATCCCGTGCGCCGAGTTTATGGAGGATGGCGGGCTGGCAAAGCCTCACTGTACGCGCAGTCCCCATCCCCATGTGATGTTGAACAGGCGTCATGTTGACATAGGCCACTGGCCAGTCACCTCAAAGTATCCCCCCAGCGAGGGAGTCTACGGACGATCTGGCCTGTTCATCTACTCTGTTGCTTCCCTGTCGTTGCTCTCTGTTGCCTCGCACCACCGCTTGCAGAACTCTCACAATTTTTTGCTTGTACACAACTCCCAAATCGTTTCTCGCCATACTCCAGCGCTCCCCAGCCAGCAGATTTTGAACTTTCCTCATGGAACCCGTGTGACGGTCCGGGACCTGTTCGGGTTGATGCCCGTTCGCGTCAAGCAGAGGGCACTCGACGCCGAGAGGCCAGGAGCCAGCCGGGACTGGGACCAGCTCGTCCGCATGGTCGTGGCCCTGCTACTTGCCTTCCCTGGCGAAGTATCCGTCACATTGCGGGAGTCTAGCTCTGCCCGTTTCTTGAATCTGCACGCCGGACGTCATGAGCTCGCCTCGAGAGCTTCTCGTCTTCTCTTACGAGCCTCGCTTTGGGACCATGCTGGCGCCGATTGCTGGGTGCCGCTGGGCGCGTCATCGTCTGGCATCACCGTAGATGGCTGCATCTCTCTTGTGCCCGCAGCGACCAAGAGATTGCAGTTCATCAGTTTTGGCATTGAGCCCCTACCCGAAGATCTGGGGTCCAACGTTCTCTTGGCAGAGGTGAACAAGGTCTTCGCAAACTCCAGGTTCGGCACGGTTGAAGATGGTTCTAGCCGTGGATCTGGCCACTCAACTCCCGCCGTCACGGAGAAAGAGTACACGGCCAGCGAACTTAGGGCCAAGAAAGGAATTGACCGATGGCCTGTCTTTTACATTCGGATTTCTCTCGGTGTGGGTGCCACAAACCGCGCCATGCATCCAGACGACCCCCTTGATAAACGCCACGATAGCCTCCCGATGATTGTGGATCTTCTCAGGGCCATATCATATACATTTCTCAAAAAGTACCACTTCAGCCCTCAGCGAGTCAACCTCGCATCCCAGCGCAAGTCGCCCACTCCACCGCCTCCAGACCAGTTTCCCTCTGGTTACGAGGGAGACTCAGGGGCCGGAGCTTCCAGCAGTCGTGGCGCCAGGAATAGCCCACCTGATGGAGGCTTTAGAGTCCGGTCTGCGTCGATGGGACTATCAGAGAATCTGGGCTCCGAGTCGGAAGGCTCGGGTTCTGGGGATGTTATCCCACAGGAGTCAGATTCGCTGCGAGCGGAGAAGGGGGCTGGAAATACTCCTGGAGACTCTGCAAATTCACGACCAACCGTTTCCGCCGAAGAATCGTGGCAGCCGGCGAGGTCAGCAGTGGGTCCACCCATATGCCAAGAAGTATTGCTCCGCAATGATTGTGCCCCAGAGGGAACCTTTCACTGGGACGACGCAGTAACTGGGGCACGATCCATAGTCGACGCGGGGACAGGCTTTATCCTGCCGGCCAGACCTAAGCGGACTCCACAACAAACTCCCGAGTCCCGGGAGCGTTCGATTGGCGGTGGCTCGACGCTAGGAGGGAAGGAGCCTGGCCCATGGCTCAAGGATGTTCTCTCTCGATGGAACAATCCGGTTTTCGAGACAACGGAGCCATCGATACCAAGCTTGCCGGATGTTGAGACTACCCTTGCGTGCGCCACCAGCAGTCGCAAGCATGGCGGGGGCTGCTCCGTCATTTTCGGCCACAGAGACGACAAGGCATCCTTGGCGGTGGAGAGTCGCATCTCCAAGGCGGATCTGAGGCGCTCGCAGGTGATCTCTCAGGTCGACAAGAAGTTTATCCTCGTTAAAGTGCCTGCACCTAGCCTGCACAGCACAGGAGCTGTAGGTGAGGGAGAAGATGTTAGAGGGGTGGGCCGTCCAGAAGTCGACCGTGGAACAGTCCTTGTCCTCATCGATCAACATGCTGCGGATGAAAGATGTCGAGTGGAAGCCCTCATGCGAGGGTATTTCGAGGATGTCGGCAGCACCAAGACGGATGCGATGTGGAGGGCTCGCACCGAACACTTGGAGCACACTCTCTGGCTTAATCTTTCATCTCGGGATTGCGTCCTGCTGGAACGGTTTAGATTTCATTTTGAGAGATGGGGGATCCTGTACGAGGTGTCCGGCTCCGGCCCTCACGCCATCCCGCCGCGAATCAAGCCTACAGCACCCGGAGGAGCCAAGACGGGCACGATACCGGGCAAAAGTGGGCGCGATGACAAGGGCATATTGGTGACCAGCCTACCTCCGGCCATAGTAGAGAGATGTCGCACCGAGCCGAAAATGCTCGTCGAACTGCTCCGCACGGAGGCTTGGAGGCTCGAGGGGGACCAGACGCTGGCGCGCTCGGCCGACACGGCCCAGGGCTTCACGGGGCCGGCGTCCGGCCGGGAAGGCGAAGAGGCCTCGTGGATCTCGCGGTTTCACGGCTGCCCTCAGGGGATCCTGAACTTGATCAACTCCAGGGCATGCAGAAGTAAGCTCTCTCACACAGCCCAGGAATTCTTGGCCAGCACCAACTGCCCACCCACGAGTGGTATGCAGAAGCTCCCAGGCCCAAATATTAACAACCCGATCGATCTAGGTGCTATCATGTTCAACGACCCTCTCTCCCTTGACGACTGTGAGACGCTGCTGGCGCATCTCGGCGCTTGTGCGTTCCCGTTCCAGTGCGCCCATGGCAGGCCGTCGATGGTCCCCTTGCTCGATCTTGGGCAGGAGCCGCCCCTTGGCGATCTAAGCAACGATTTTGGCAATTTTGGGCAAGGGTGCCTCTCTCAGTTTGCACCGTAACATAGATACACGAATCGGCGTCTCTACCCGCCGAGCAGAATTGTACCTAGATACCTGGTACATAGATGGCATCCTCCTCAAAGGCTGCTAAAGACTAGATCCACTCATGCTGCCCGCTCGTCTGAGCACACCACGGGAGCCGTATTTCGGCTGGATCTGCGTCATCTGCACGACGATGTGCGTTTCCTGAAACTGATAATTCGGGCTCGCTCTGCCCCTGAAGCTGTGATTATCCTCTTCCTCGCCTCGATGGTTGCCGCTCTCTTGATCCACTCTCGGCAGCAGGGGTAGTGCCGAGACTTGGTCTTCGCCGACGAGTCGCCGGTCCGCCACCCGCTACGAGAGGTTGTCTCGGTCGCGCCAAACAGCTTGCGAGCAGCTCAGCGACGCGTCGGCGGCTCCTGAGGGAAACCCATATATACTTGGGCTCGTTTGCGCTCTTCGCTTCGGCCAGGCGGGCTTATCGTTAGTAAAAGCTTTCGTGCTGTGAGTTTCACAACAAGGAGGAAGATGTGCCGCTGGAATAACAACGTCAGCGGCCATCTCGGCTGCGCGAATTGGCCACGCTTGTAAAGAATAAAATGGGGGCGGGAATCAGCTCCTTGCCAGTGAATAAGCGTCCATGAATAGAGTCCCGTCGCTAACCGCTCAACCACACGGAGCTGCTGGTTGAAGGTGGAAATAACTACGGGCGGTTGGGGTTTTTTGTAAGTAGAAGGCTTGGCGACCATTCTTTCTCCACATGAGCTTACCAAGAAGCATCGTCGGTGCTGTCGACAACTTGCTCGAAGTTCTCAAAGTGCTCAAAGTCACACTGAGAATAACAAACGTCGGACCGGGAGGGAACACAAGCAATATGCGCAGGTAGCACGAGTGTGACACAACGCTACACAAGCGGCAATCACCTTTATTTGCGTCTATAAGACCGGTGTCAGAGGCTTTGATAGTAATTCCCCCGATAACGGACTGGAACCTGGCAGACGTCGATCTGCTACAACGTATATGAGGATGGATATGACAAGAACGAGCGCCAGCTTGATAACGCCGCTGATCGCTTCAATCCCGCCAGCTAGCACACCAAGTTCGATGTCAGCTCCAGCATGATGGAATCTCAAGCTCCGAGTAGATTGCATAGTTTTGGGTGTATTAGCCCTGACACACTCTCCCAGAGGGAAAGGAATACGCCCATGGAGGGCCTACGTTTTGCTCGACGGCAGCCCAGGAAGCCACCCATTCACAGCGTGGCACGCTTCATGCACGCGCGGCAGAGCCAGACTTCAGAGCCAGACAGCAGGAGAGAAAAGGGGTTGGTTTGGGGGAAACTGGCGCCGAGCCCATTGTTCGCCATCATTTCCAGGTTGTGTCACATACTAAACGCACCAGCTTCCCCATCGAAGACACGACTCCACACAGCCCAAACAGAACAAATCAACACGCCTGATTCCAAGAAGGCTCGTTTAGCGATGATGGGAGGATATCATGTACGGTTTTTGTGGGGAGCTCCTCGTGTACACGGTGCGTCTCGGCAGAGGTTCCCCTTTCTGGATATTCTGTGCTTATAGGCTTCGACATACGCCTTGGCGCACGGGAGTTCGGGAGCCAAAATCCTTGTTTCTTCCGCTCCAAATCTGTGGCTTGCCGCCCCATGTTGAAGCGGACAAGGTACCTAGAGGGGCCACCACTGAACGACCGATAGCACCACGAGCCTCGCCAACTTTGTAGATGATGGCCGTGGATCGATATGCGAGTATTGGATCGTGTTCAGGGTTGGGCATCTGGGAAATGGAAGACAGACTAAAAAGTGGAATGAAGAAAACCGACGAGTAAAGAAGCCTGCAGAGACTGACAACAGGAAACAGCCCTGTCTCAGGTCATAGATGGTATCCAGCGAGCTATTCTAACATCCAAGCTCCAAGTTCATCCCATATGCCCATCTTTGAAGCCGGCCGTGTCCTATAGCTACAATAGCCCAATGTATGCTTCCGGGCAGTCCCGAGGATCACCTCCGCTCAGTCTGTTGCAGGCCCGCTTCAGCACATGTTTACATGAGGAAAGTCGGGTTGGAATCGGACTTGGCCGCACCGGCATGGGTATGCTTCGGCCTCGATTCGACAGCCGCTCCAGGTTTGGCTTGGTGGTGGCTGACTTTCGAGATATCGTGCGAGCTGTCGTTGTTCCCGACGCTTGGGCTGTCGCCGTTACCCACACCTGAGCATGCTTCGCCCGCCGCTGCCGCTGCCGCCGCCGCCTCCTTGGTGGCCTCAGGTGTTTCCGGTGCTCTTGTAGAGTCCAAGTCGGAGGAAGGTACAAGATAGGTGTGCTCGCCCTTCGTTTCGGTGCTGCTGGCTCCCCAAAGGCGCTGGCGCTTCCTCGGCGATTCTTGGACGGCCGCCGCCGACTGGCCTTCCCGGCCTCCCTGCTCCTGCGTCTTTCTCAAACGGGCTCTTCTTCCCCCTTTGCGTGCTGTTGTATGCGACCGCGCTCGGGTCGATCAGCTGGCCGGAGATAATGGCGTGCCTCGGTATCGTGACCCTGAAACTCGGGCGCCGAAGTTCCTCGCTTTCCCAGCTCGGGCCGTGCAAGCGCGCCCAGTCGTTGGACCGCGCGTTTCCCGCTCGCGCAGATCCTTCTGGAGCTCCAGGCTGATTGCGCCTCTAGATTGGTCTTGGCACGGCAGTCTCTCGCCTCATATCCCGCGAGTATCTCGGCTTCCCGGGCCCTGCGCCTCTCCACTCCCGCGGCCCGCAGGGTCTCTCTCACCCGCTCGGGCAGCCAGTTGTCCTCGTGCTTCGTGCGGTCGCCACCAAGCAGCAGCGCCTCCTCGCCCAGCGGCACAACCACGATGCCGTACTTGAGGTCCGCCGCGGGGGGCCCGCCGAGAGAGACGACGTAGCTGGCATTGGCCAGGAAGGCCGGCGTCTCGTTGAGCCCGCTCACGAGGTAGTAGCGAGGGAAGTCTGGAGGGAACAGCTCGCTGAACAGGAAGAAGCCCCGGTCCATCGGGGTGTGCGGCTCGCCCCGCTCCTCCTCTTCCTCTGCGGTGGCGGCGGCCGCCTCGCCCCCGGGCATGGAGGTGTGTCCGTGGGGCGGTGGTGCTCCTCCTGCCGGAGAGTGTCTCCCTCCGCGATCTGCTCCTCGGGGGCGCTGCTGTTGCTATTGCTGCGACTGCCGCCGGCCCCAACCCCGGCCCCGACCCCGGCCCCGGCCTGGAACTCCAGCGAGCCGAGCGCCGGCGGATTTGTGTCGCGCCCCGGCGTCGCGCCGCCGCCTTCCCTGGAGTCCTCGGGACGGCGCTCCCGATCGCTCCCGCGCCACCTTGCCTTGAGTCCGGTCAGCATGTCTGCAGCGGACAAGAACGAGCCCCACGTTAGGCCTTGGGGTTCGCGAGGAGCATGTTCGTCTTCCTCTCGTGGAGAGCCCCGAGAGCCCTCGGTTGGCGCTGTGGGCGTGACGGGTGAGGCGAGTGCCGGTGCAGACGTTTCGACGTCTCCTTGCCGGGGTCCAGAGTCGCCGCTGGGAGGAGTGGCATCTCGATTCTGGTTATCAGAGCCGCCGCCGACGCCAAAGTATTTGGCGATGAGCTCCTCGGTCCACCCGCGCTTCCGCAGTCCATCGAAATCGAATTTCCAGCCAATTTCTTCCTCGGTCCATCCCCCGTCTCGCAGTCGTTTCGCTAGCTCCTGAATCTCGCGTAAAACTTCTTCCGCTGTCCCGGGAGTAACCTTCCATCGGGCGAGCTGACTTCGTGTGAAAGACAGGACGAGGTTTGGTCAACGGAAGATTTCCTCCGCTTCATCTCTAGCGGGATCGAGATATACGTCGTCGCTTACACGTGATCTAGGGGGTGAAACACGCCAGGGCGCCTCGCCCCTGGCGTGCGCGTCCGCATTTTTGCTGGCCTGGACGAAATCGCTAATGTTTTCCCAGGTTAGGGCAGGTCGGGTCTCGCCGGCCATCTCTTTGATGATGGGTACCTAGGCAGACGGGCGGGACCGAGGTAGTTGGGTAGCTGGCAGGTTTCTGCAACAGTTGTGGCCAAGGGGCAAGGGAAAATATTCTGAGCAATAAGGAGAGGTGAACAGCAAGAGGGCGATCGCTGCGCGTGTTGGTGGCAGTTGGAATGGACTTTGTTGTTGAGTTGGACACGATGTGGATATCTTTATAACCACTCGGCTCATTCCAGTGGGTGCTCTCTTTCGGTTCTGGTTTATTCCCACCACCTTTATCACAGTTTTGAACGCATCCGGCGTGCATTCGTCACGAGAAGCGGCTACCTACTACCCATTTTAGCTATCCCCATTTTGGCCGTTTGTCTCCCATTGATGCTCGCTCTCCCTGGGTATCTTCATTGTTTGTCATGCATCCCTTCTGACACATCTTTCCGAGCTTTTCCGGCTTGCAAGGCCTGTGCCACTGCCTCCGTTTCTCATATTCGCGGCCAACCTATGCTCACCATACCCATCATACATTACAGCCCAAGGAGGGGAGCCTGCGTCAGGGATCCGGGCGGTCTTTCAGCTGCATCCACCAGAGAAAAAAAAGCAAAGAAGGCTCATCAAACGGATCAAGGCCGTGTGAGCTGGCGACAATGAATGGCTCAAAACGCACGGCTCTGTTTGTGGTTACACAAGGCTGTACCCATATGTGTGATGCCCAACGCTCGGCCTGTATCGGAGACGGCCTCCTTGCCGTTTGCACGCTTGTCTGGCTCCTCAGCAGCCGCATAATTCTGGCTAACCTGTCCTTTCTAAGCGGTACACCCGTCCGCACTTGATCTACCTACCACCTGCCTGGGAACCTCACCTATCTTACCTACCTTGCTACCTTGCCTGCCTACCTTCCAATCTCTGGCCATCCTCATCATACCCATCTTCTAAAAATGGGCGACTACCTCTCTACCCTGACTCCCGTCAACGACGCTGCCGTCGCCGTTGTGACGGCGAACGCCCACCTCGCGCATGAGGGTGTACTGCGTTTCGCCGCCAACTTCGTGTTAAAGGTCCCAAGCTGCGTCGCCTGTTTCGGCAAGGACAGCAACACCAACGCAAGTAGCCCCTTCCGATTGCCAACCATTTTTTTCTTTTTACTTTTCCTACTTTTCCCACAATTATTAACGTCACCAAAATGTTACAGGACGTTGTCCTCCCACCGCATACCGCATACCGGAACGACCACTTTGTGTTCTTCCTCGCATCATCCGGAGAACTGATCCTCAGGGACAAGTCGGACGGTGCACTGGGGCTCTGGATTGGGGGCGTGCCTGGCCACGAAGAAGGCATCTACAGACTGCATGGAGAGACAATTCGTCAAAGGGTTGTCCCCAGGGTGAACCGTGACGTCTACATAGTGTGCGGCAACAACTCAACATGCCTCGAGTTCACCCTGCAGTGGAATCGCCAATGGTCTTGGTTGACTCCACCGAGATCCAGGCTGCTCTCGCCGCCGAGGCACACCGCCGGCTCAGAGAAAACACGCCCTTTGAGCCACCCAACACCTCCGACCGCATGGCTGCTCACCACGCCCAACAGGCAGCCTCGCATGGCTCGAACGCGCCACGGGCGGGCGGACACACCCTGCGCAGTTATTTCCAGCCATCGTTCGAGAACGTCACGGACATTAGGGCCGCCCAGCGGCTCGGCAAGAACAAGGTTGTCCACAAATACCATCAGCTCGGTGCGGGTGGGTTTGGAGTGGTTTCCAAGGCCGTTGATCTTGCCACGGGTGAAATCTGGGCTGTAAAGGAGCTCAAGGAGGGCGCTAGTCTCGACAACGCGATGACGTTCAAGACAGAGGTGGAGAAGCTCGCTAGGCTCGACCATGTAAGTGCATTCTCCTGTCCGTGCCGTCTTGTTTTCGACCATTATATCTATTGGCCTTTTTATTCCTTCTTTATATGTACAAAAAAGGGTTTCGTTGCTAATTCCAAGTCAAGCCGAATATCACCAGGCTAGAAAGCTTCCAAGACTTCAAGCTTGGAAACCGCTTCCAAATTTTCTATGCGCTGCACCACGGAAGCGTCAGCAGCTTGATCTGGGATTATCTTAGTCTCCACGATCATGACTGCCGTCGCGTAAACACCCCTCCGCCCCCAGTCTGGGCCCCGCGTTTCATAGAGCAGACTATATCGGCGATGAGTTATCTAATCGCCCGGAATGCCCTGCACTGCGACCTCAAGCCAGATAACATCCTATTCGATCGCGACTCCTCCGGCGAGGTCACCAGCTTCTACATCTCCGACTTCGGCTTGGCGAGGATGGCCAGTGCCATGAGCGGATTGGACGGGGGCACGAATGTCTTCATGTCGCCAGAGCTGATTGCGGGGCACGCCGATGCGAGTGAGGCCTCAGACATGTGGGCGTTCGGCATAACCCTCGGCTGCGTGCTCGGTTACTGGTACAGTAATCCCTCCTGCCTTCTTACTCCCGTATTTGGCTCGTCCATTGAGGCCATGGCGGCGGCCGTCCCGAATAACGCTCCTCGCGGACACAGCAATCAGCCCAACCTCGAGCAGACGCTCGTTCGGGATCCCAACACCGGGCACACACTCTTTCACGATCCTAACACCGGTCGGACGACCATACATGACCCAGAACCAGAGAAACGGTAATCCACGATGTCAATACCAGGCAGACTGTTGCCCTGGATCCCAACACTGGGCAAAGTGTTGCTCTCGATCCCAACACTGCGCAAAGGGTCGCTATCAATCTCAACCCCGAGCTTGGTTGGCACTACCGCCGAACTGCAGCGATAATGTCGCTTTTCCAGCATGGAATACTGCCGCCCGCCTTCAGGAGCATTCTGGATAGGCCCGAAGCGCGGCCCCGATTTGGAGCTTGTAAGCACTGGCCAGCAGAGGCCTTCCTTATCCGCAGCATTGAGAATGTAAACCGCCCGCCCTGGCCCTTCGCAGCGCTGTACCGGTAAGAACCCAACTGGGTCTGAAGGGGCGGCAGCCCGCCGCCATAGGCATCATGGGAACAGAGATAGGGCGAGGAGGCCAGAGGACGTTGCCTCCGGAAAGCCATACATACTCTAGAGGGGGGTCAACAACGTACAACTCCCAGGTAAATAGCCCGGCAGCATGATGCAGACATGCCATCACCAATCAGCCTCTCAACAAGCAATACGGTCTCCGCGGCATCGGCGTCGCCGCCTTATGGCCTCACCCTGCACCATCACAAAGCGCATGACGGCGCAGCCAGGCTCTGCCATCGACATCGCCAGCCCGGCTGGTACATATACGAGCGTGCTTCTTCCATTGTACGGGTCGTCTCTGCTGTTCCCTTTTCTACGCCGCGGTCCATTCTTGATGTCCCTTCACCTAGTTTGTTGTCCTCTGTTTGTCCAACTCAGTCTGTCTTTCCCCAGTCTCCCTCTTCTCTCTCTGTCGATTTTCTCCCTTTGCCGGCCCACAAGATGCTCTCTGGTTAGCTAGGTACATGGACGAGCCCTGAAGCGTAAAATGCAAAGGTCGAAACCTCCTAGGCTACCTAGGCGGTAGGTACCTTATCCACAGGCAGGTACCCAAGCCCCATGTGCCCGTTTGAAAGAATCAAGATGAATGTTGATCCCAAGTTGGAGGTTTTTGAGCCCGACCTTAGACACCGCCGTGGGGTGCTTGCACGTCCGATTGGTTGGATTGGGTGGGGACAGCTCGCGGTGACACTGGGCTAGGCCGGCCCGTATCCACTTAGGCAAGGTACTATTGTAGGTAGCCCATTTATGTGCCCAGCTCTAAAGGTCCGGCCGGAGCTCAACCCAGCAACTCCGCGAGGCGGCCGACAGCAGACCGAGCCCGGCAATCTCGAGAGAAATGTGACAATGGCGCTTTCGGTAGGCATGAATGGCAACACCCTAACCAGGCGTGGTGGGATAGAGCAGGCCAAGGCTAACCCGCCACAGTGGAAGTCGTTTGACTTCTTTGACGTGCAGCAGGTCCAGCTCCGCGACGACGAAACCCGCGCCTTTTTCGAGAGCAACGCCATCGCCAGCGTCTGCTCCGGCTCCGACAGCCTGTTCCTCGGCAGCGACGACGGGTACGTGCGCATCATCGGCCCCAGCTGGAAGATTGTGCGCAGCTTCCAGGCCTACGATGGCGGCGCCCGCATCACCCACATGCGCCAGGTCGAGGGCACCAGCATGCTGGTCACCATCGCCGAGGACCTCAGCAGCGAGCCCGTGCTCAAGGTGTGGGCGCTCGACAAGCCCGTCAAGAAGACTGGCCTGCCCACCTGCCTGAGCACCGTCCAGATCGGCAACGCGAAGCGCCAGTTCCCCATCTCGGCCTTTGCCGCCACCGACGACCTGTCCCAGCTGGCCGTCGGGTTCGCCAACGGCTCCGTCGCCATCATCCGCGGCGATCTCGTCTACGACAAGGGCACCCGCCAGCGCATCGTGCACGAGTCCGAGGAGCCCATCACCGGCATCGAGCTGCGCGTCTCGCCCGATGGCGCCAAGTTGACCACGCTGTTCGTCGCCACCACCTCCAGGATCCTCAAGCTCGTCATCCACGGCAAGGGCCAGGGCTCGCCGCCCAAGACGGTCGAGGACTCGGGCTGCGGCGTCGGCTGCATGACGGTCGACCGCCGCTCCGGCGACATTGTCGTGGCCAGGGACGACGCCATATACTACTACACGCTCGAAGGGAGGGGCCCGCCGAGGGCGTACGAGGCCCCCAAGCTGCAGATCGCCACCTATGGCGACTACCTGGCCGTCGTGTCGCCGCCCGCCTCCTTCCCGTCCGACACGGAGGCCGACTCGATGCGCCGCAGGTTCGGAGCCGCCTCGGCCGCAGGCTCCATCTTCAACGCCTCGACCTTTTCATTCCTCGAAACGGATCTGAAGCTGGTCGCCCACAGCGAGTCCATCATCTCGTCCGTGCAGGCGCTGTTCCAGATCTGGGGGGACATGTTTGTGCTGACACAAGACGGAAAGGTAAGCAGAGCTTTGCGCGTTGCGTCCCCTTATCATTTTCTTCCTCCGCCCCGGCAGAACACGAATACCTACTAGGCACCTAACGAACCATCTTGGGGCCCCCATGACAGGTGACCCGGTATCACGAAAAGCCGCTGTCGCAGAGACTAGAAATGCTGTATCAGCGGAACCTCTACCTATTGGCGATCGAGCTGGCACAGAAGTCTGGCCTCGATTCCCGGCAGCAGAATGTCATCTTTCGCAAGTTTGGTGACCACCTGTATCAAAAGGGCGACTACGACGGCGCCATGACCCAGTACATCAAAGCCATTGATAGCACCGAGCCGTCGAGGGTCATTCGCAAGGTATGTCCGATTTCAATGCTGCGCTGCACACGCTACGCCGCGCAGGTCTTGCCATGTTCAGTCATAGGACCGGCTCAGTTTGCTGACCTCTCCTCGTGTGGCAGTTCCTCGACACGCAAAGGATACACAATCTCATCAGTTACCTCGAGCAGCTGCACGAGAACCGCAAGGCCACGTCGGATCACACAACGCTGTTGCTCAACTGCTACGCCAAGCTGAAGGATGTGGACAAGCTTGAGGCGTTCATCAAGTCTCCAGGGGACCTCAAGTTCGACCTGGATACGGCCATCTCCATGTGCAGGCAGGGCGGGTACTTTGAGCAGGCGGCATACCTCGCTCAGAAGCACGGCGAGACCGACCTCGTGGTTGACATACTGATCGAAGACTCCAAAAAGTACAGCGACGCATTGGACTTTATATGGCATTTCACCCCCGACATTGTGAGTTCCCTACCAGTTAGCTCGCACCACGTTTTTCCTTCGGTAACAAGCACCTAATGAGAACAAACACGTACGCTGACCTTTCCGACCCAAGACGTATCGATGCCTGATGAAATATGCAAGGGTCTTGATCGAACACTGCCCTAAAGATGCCACCCGGCTTTTTATCGAGTACTACACCGGAAAGTACCAGCCGAGGGTCGATGCTGTCCAGGTCGACGAGGCGTCGGCCCCTTCTGGCGGGATTGCTGCCGGGGCCGTGTCGGTCGTGCAGAATCTCACCCACTTGATACCCCTGCCGTACATCAACTCCTCTGCGAGCCCAACGCCGGACAGCCAGGGCGACTCTTCGAAGCCGCCTGGGGCAGAGAGCTCGGGGGTCAAGCGCCTGGTGCCCCAAATCAGGATCAACTACGAGCGGCCAGCGCCCCGGACTGCCTTTTCATCCTTCATCGACCACCCGGACGAGTTCATCGTGTTCCTCGAGGCCTGCCTCCAAGAGGAGAGCCTGGGCGAGTCGGAAAAGACGGACGTGTACACTACGCTCTTCGAGATGTACCTCCACAAGGCGGCCGAGCAAAAGGACGAGGACAAGCGGGCAGAGTGGGAAAGCAAGGCCAAGTCTCTGATCTCGGGCAACGAAAAGCCGATCGAGAACTCGAGCGTGCTGCTGCTCTCGCACCTGTCCAACTTCCGGGACGGCACGACGCTGGTCAAGGAGCAGTCGGGCCTCCTTTTCGACATATTCCGGTCCTACACGTCGGCCAGGGACACGAGGGGCGCCATCAAGGCGCTGCGAAAGTACGGCCCGGACGAGCCGCAGCTGTACCCGGCGGCCCTGGCCTACTTGACGTCAGACCAGAAGGTGCTGGCCGAGGCCGGGCCCGATGAGCTCGCGGCTGTGCTGCAGCGCATCGACAAGGGCGGGCTGATGGCGCCGCTGCAGGTGGTGCAGACGCTGTCCAAGGGCGACGTGGCCACGGTCGGCATGCTCAAGCCGTACCTGCGCGAGACCATTGAGCGCGAGCGCAAGGGCATCGCGGCCGACAGGCGCCGCATCGCCTCGTTCCGGTCCGAGACGGCCGAGCGGCGCGCCGAGATGGCCGACCTCGGCGGCAAGCCCGCCATGTTCCAGGCGACGCGCTGCAGCGGCTGCGCCCTGGCCCTCGACCTCCCCGCCGTCCACTTCCTGTGCAAGCACTCGTTCCACCAGCGCTGCCTCAAGCGCGGCGGCGGCGCGGCGGCGGCGGCCCACGTGCGCGACGACGACGTGGACGNGGACAATGCGACCATCAGGGCGCTGAGGCAGGCGCAGGCGGAGAACGCCGGGCGGCACGAGCTGTTCAAGGACGCGCTGGAGCACAGCGAGGATGGCTTCGCCACGGTGGCGGACTGGTTTGGGAGGGGCGTCATGAGCGTTCCCAGTGTTGAATAGGTACCTAGGTATCTGGGTAGTTTGTAGACGAGAGCTTGTTGCCGGCGAGGAGAGTGAAAAGGAGCATACCATGTGCATGGAACAAGCACGACAGACCGTCTACTGAGCTCATTACCACAGCGACTGGACGGTCGGGCGATGGCGCGATGACCGAGGGTGTCTATTGAAGGGTATCATATCTACTTAGGTATCTACTGATGTACAAATCTATGGCTTTTCGACCTTGGATGATTTCACGTAGAGAGATTATACACACATCGTTTCCGAAACGGGCTCACAACCATTCTCAGGGACAGATGTTTCCAAAGATACCGTTCAGCCACCTCCCAACGGACAAGGTGGCCGGCGAGACGGGCGAGATGCGGGCCAGCGCGTCCCGCCAGTCCGTGATCTCGTGCATGCTCAGGCCCACTAGGGCGCTCCCGAGAGGCGCCACGGCCCCGGTCCCTGGGGGAGAGGAGGTGGTGGTGGCGTGTTGCGGTGGTTCGATTCCGGTTATGTCGCAGTTTTTTATTTTGCCATAGCGTATCGTCATGGTCGCCCGGAACTAGATGCGATGCAATTTCGGTGTCAGGCAACGCGTGGAGGTTAGCAATGCCCCGGCCCTGTGTAAACGACGAGAAAACGAAAATCACCAACATCGGAGGGGACGTCTGGGGGTGGAGGTGGCTTCTCCCTTGGATCGTCGTCGGTTGGGTGGGTCGAGAAGGTGAACTGCGTGGTCTGGCCAAACGTCCACTCGGGAGACTTGAGCAGCAGAGAGAAAGTCGGTTAATAAAACGAGATGTCGTGGCGGAGGGAGGAAAAGGAAAAAAAAGAACATCATTTATGGGGATCTAATGAGTAGGTAGGTAGGTAGGTAGGTATATCTGGCTTCGCGCGGCTTACCCGTAGCTCCGTGACCACCTTTGCCACCTCCGGGATCTCGACGGCGTCGGCACCCACGCTCCCGACGAAGAGAGAAAGGTCGTGGTCGTCACCGCCGGCCAGATGGTGCTGGTACTTTGCCGTGAAGCGGTCGCGCACGGCCTGCTGGAAGGCGGCGGGGTCGGCGCCGACGTTGCGCACGGGCGAGCGCACGCTCGAGATGCCGGTGGAGCGGAGGAAGGGCTGGGCGGGCGAGCGCAGCAGGGGCCCGATCTGCGACAGGTGCGGGGAGCAGAGCAGGCAGGTGCCGTGGTGCAGCGAGCGCATGCCGTTGAGGCGGTAGGCGGAGCCCGAGATCTTGAAGGTCGAGACCGCCGGCGGGACCAGGGGGACGTCCATGACGATGTCGTGGCGCTCCGTGACGCGGACGCCGGGCACGGCCAGGGCCTCGCGCAGGGCGGCGGCGACCATCAGCGCGTGCCTGTCCGGGTCGAAGCCGGCGCGCGGGGCGATGACGCTGTAGTTCATGTTGCCCCGGTCGTGGAAGACGGCGCCGCCGCCGGAGCGCCGCCGGACCAGGTCCACGGGGACTGTAACGGTGGCGGCGGCGCTGCCGGGGCTTCCTGCAGATGCAGGGGCGAGGCCATTGCGGATGCGGGCGAGGTCCGTCTCGAGCCACGGGTTCTGGCTCCGGCCTATGATGACGCTGGGCCGGTTGGCGTAGAGGAACAGGATGCGGGAGTCGCGGTGCGAGGCCTCGAGCAGGTGCTGTTCGATGGCGAGGTTCACATGGGGGTCCTCGTCGCGGGACACGTATATCTGCAGCCGGTGCTGAGGGTTCGACGCGGCCTCGGTCAGGGCGCGGCCGACGACGTTGACGACGCGTCCGGCGGCCTGTGCATGCCGGAGAGCCATGCGTGGATGTGTGCTCTGCCGAATCGGTGGCGCCCTCGTCAAGCTCGCGAGTGCGGCGCCGACCCGAGAAAAATGCTCACGTCTCGCTGCGGATGCAACCAAGTCGATCGCTGCGACGGTATTTCCAAATCCGGCTTAGCTTGGTATCATTCGGCCCTCGGGTGGCCCACAGTTCAGCCAATCCCTGCTGCCACATGGAAGAAACGGACCCCACCGTCCCCCACCTCCGATTATCGCAGGGGCGGGGTGTACATGAGGTACCTGCGGGTGTGGTATGACTCTGGCCGTCATTGAAAGACCTCGGTTTTCGGGCGTTTACTTGTCGACGTATATCCTTTGACCACCTGTCCCTCAGAGCCAGACTCGTGCCGTATCCATATCTGCCCTCGAGCAACCGATACGACCGCCGACAGCGCCCCTGTACCACATCCACGCGCCAATTGCCCGTCCCAAACCAGCGCTGCGGTCGGACGGCAGCAAGCCCCAAGTCTTCACCCACGCCGTCACCATGTCGACCTTCGGCACCACCTTCCGCGTCACCACGTATGGCGAGTCGCACTGCCGCTCGGTCGGCTGCATCGTGGATGGCGTCCCGCCCGGGATGCAGCTGACGGAGGAGGATATCCAGCCGCAGATGGACAGGCGGCGGCCGGGCCAGTCCGACATCACGACGCCGCGCAACGAGGCCGACAAGGTCGAGATCCAGTCAGGCACCGAGTTCGGCGTCACCCTGGGCACCCCAATCGGTCTCCGCGTGCTCAACAAAGACCAGCGGCCCCGCGACTACGGCAACAGCACCATGGACCTGTACCCCCGCCCCAGCCACGCCGACTGGACCTACCTCGAGAAGTACGGCGTCAAGGCCAGCAGCGGCGGCGGCCGGAGCTCCGCCCGCGAGACCATCGGCCGTGTGGCAGCCGGCGCCATCGCCGACAAGTACCTGCGCCTTGCCTACGGCGTCGAGATTACCGCCTTTGTCAGCTCCGTCGGCAACGCCTTCCTGTTCCCGCCCACGCCGGAGCACCCGACGCCCTGCACGAACCCCGAGTTCCTGTCGCTGCTGCAGACGGTCGACCGCGCCACCGTCGATGCCCACCTGCCCGTCCGCTGCCCAGACGCGGCCGCGTCAAAGAAGATGCGCGACCTCATCGCCGAATTCAAGGAGCGCGAGGATAGCATCGGCGGCACCGTCCACTGCGTCATCCGCAACGCCCCCGCCGGTCTGGGCGAGCCGTGCTTCGACAAGCTCGAGGCCATGCTCGCACACGCCATGCTCAGCATCCCCGCCACCAAGGGCTTCGAGATCGGCTCCGGCTTCGGCGGCTGCCAGATCCCGGGCTCGATACACAACGACGCCTTTGTCAAGGCCCCGGCCGAGGGGGGCCAGGAGGCGGCAGAGCAGCAGCACCAGTTTGGGAGGACCAAGCCCAAGCTGACGACAAAGACCAACTTCTCGGGCGGGATCCAGGGCGGCATCACCAACGGAGCCCCCATCTACTTCAGCGTGGCTTTCAAGCCGCCAGCGACCATCGGCCAGGAGCAGCGGACGGCCACGTACGACGGCGAGTCCGAGGGCGTGCTGGCGGCCAAGGGAAGGCACGATCCCTGCGTTGTGCCGCGGGCCGTACCCATCGTCGAGGCCATGGCGGCCATCGTGCTCATGGATGCCCTGCTCACCCAGCAGGCCAGGCACACGGCCCGGAGCCTCCTGCCGGTCCTGAGCCAGACGGTGCCATCGGGCCCACCTACTGGCAACGGGGTTTCGGCGGGGGCCGCGGGGCAGTAACAATGTGGCCAGGAGATGGCCGTGGCGGCTGGCTGTCGTGGGTTGCTGGGCCTTGAGCTGCATACAAAGCCAATTGCATGGCGTTTCCTGGGGAACTGTGAAAAGGGAAAGCAGAAGACTGGTCCGGTTGATGGAATTAAATTAGACTTTGATTTTTGCTTTTGAGATCGACAGGATGATAAAAACATATAAACCCAAAGAGGCGAATTTAAGAATCAGAAAACGGTCCAATATTGTGTTGGAAAATTAGTCGCTGACGGAAGCTCTTCGGTTCTGGTTGCGCCTTCCGCTGCTCGGTTGCCCCTGAAACCAGCCCACTGCCGCCCAAAATCTAGGGAGAGGCATCGCGGGCGCCTGCAGGCCTAAACCATTACGTCACATGGCCAGATCCCGTCAACGCCCATTCCTTCCAGAGCACCAGAAGCCGTCAACCTATGGCGGAGCGTGCGGGGTAATCATCATCAATGGTCGAGCCACTTCAGAATTTCAGTCTAGTCTAGGCTGCATTGCGCTTTCTCATACCCTCCTCTCTCTCTCTCATGCTTCAGTCCAGCCAGCCAGCCTTTCATTCAGGCAAAGGCTTTCAGATCCTTGAAACATCCTAGCCATCCAATAAAACATCAGCATCATGCCTGCGCCATCGCCCCAGACCATCAGGCTTGGGACGGCCTCCCCGGCAACGCAGGCCACAACCGCCGAGACCCTCGCGCTGCTGGAGCGCGTGGTCGTCCAAGCCTCCGGGCTGGGCGTCGACATCCTGCTCCTGCCCGAGGCCTTCATCGGCGGCTACCCGCGCGGCTCGACCTTTGGCTGCGCCATCGGCGACCGGTCCGCCGACGGCCGCGAGGAGTTTCGCCGCTACTTCCGCGCCGCCGTCGACCTCGGCGACACGGTCGGCCCGGGAGGCGCCGGTGCCGGCAGCGCCTGGGTGAAGAGGCAGCTCGAGGCCGACCACGACACCTCCTCCGCCGGCGACGGTGCTCAAAACGGGAACACGCCGCCCGGCGTCAAGAGAGGAGATGGCACGCGCGAGAGGCTCGAGGACATTGCGCGCCGCACGGGCGTCTTCTTCGTCGTCGGCTGCATCGAGCGCGCCGGCGGTAGCCTCTACTGCGCGGCCGTCTACGTCTGCCCCAAGCTCGGCATGATTGGCAAGCGCAGAAAGGTGATGCCGGTAAGCTTCCCCCGTCTCTTCCTTCCCCTCGAGGGTACCCATGTTTCTGCTCCCTGGCGCAGCCGTTAACGTCGTCTCTCGTTCATTTTGCTTTGGCAGACAGGAAGCGAGCGCCTCGTCTGGGCGCAGGGTTCTCCAGCCACGCTGCGCGCTGTTTCGACCACCATTCGAGGCGTGCGCATAAACATGGCCGCCGCAATCTGCTGGGAGAGCTACATGCCGCTGCTGCGACAGGCCCTGTACGCCCAAAACATCAACCTCTATCTGGCACCCACCGCCGACGGCCGCGACGCTTGGCTATCCCTGATGCGCACCGTCGGCGCCGAGGGCCGGTGCTTCGCCGTCAGCGCCAACATGTGCGTACGCCAAAGGCCGTCCTCCAGCGGCGGCATCCAGCAGCAACAGCAGAACAGCGCCTCTCAGGAGAGGGATGGCAGCGCCGGCGGCGGCCTGGCGAGTGAGCGGGCAGGGAGTGATGCAGGCACCTCTTGGATGTCGGCAGGACCGGTGGTCTTGGGCGGTGAATACGATGTCGAGTCGGCGGACCCCCCGCCCGTCTCGAGCCGCCGTAGGAGGACATCAATCATCACGGAAGACGGGAACGAGATTGTGCTGCCTTGCTTGGAAAATCCCGGGAGCGCCAGCCCGAAGGCCACAGCCAGGACTGGTTGCGCCAGGCGGAGAAGGTCCGTCTTTGACGAGTACGGCAACGAGATCGTCCTCTGCTCCAAACTGGACGACGACAACGACGACATGGACAGCGGGGAGATGGGGAGCAAGGCGGCGGCGTCCAATGATAGGAAGGGCAAATTCCATCCCGCTGCTACAAATAGTATTTGCACGACGACGCACGGCAACAAGAAAACCTACTCATCAGGAGGCCAGTTCATCTCACGAGGCGGCTCCTGCATCACCGGCCCGTACGGCGACGTCCTAGCCGAGCCGCAGTGGGAGGACGATTCGACCATCAACATTGCCGACGTCGACTTTGAGGAATGCATCCGCGGCCGGTTGGATCTCGACGCAGCTGGGAGCTACTCGCGAAACGACTCTTTTAAGTTCTCGGTCGAGGGACTTGATCTCAGTCCACTACCATATTACTAGGTTGGCCCGGATTATGCATACATTCGCTATCATACCACGACGAAGAGACTATCAGTTGTCACCGTGCCTCTTTATATCATGCATTGGACAAAGTACTATTCAGAACATAAGAATTGACGCGCGATTACGTCTGCTGTTAGGACAATCTCCACTGCCCTTTTTAACCCACAAACCGCTGCCCGACAATCCACGGCTAGCTTCGTTGGTAGAGAGTGAGGCAACAAGAGAGACAACGGAGGGGAGGAAGGAGACGAGACACTCAGCGTGCACAGAGTAAATGAGAGGATAGCGGAGATGCCCACTGTACCGACAGAGGAGCGAGAAAAAAACGTCGTCAAGAAACTAGCAGAATGGGTTCAAAAGGTAAAATAGTGCCTACAATTGACGGAATGAGTGGTGCCTTGTGAGCAAGTTCAAGGATAGGAAGGAAAGGGGGCACCGGATGGGGTCCAGGTTGTGTACCCCTGATACTGGCCATCGGGGAAATCGCCGCCGGAGTACACGGACAGAAGCTGATCGAACAAAGGTCCAATCGGCTGGTCAACTGGCTGCGCCGACATCAAACCCTGCGTCATTGGGTCGTCGGCCGGCGCCGCAGCCGCCGAGAAATCGGGGAAATCCTCCGAGAGCGACGGGTGGAGGGGACCAGGGGACGGCAGCGACGTGATGCTGTCTGTCGAAGGAGAGGGCGGGCAACGGGAGTTGGCCATCGACTTGACCACGATTGCCGGCGTCTCGGCAGGCTGCTGCTGCTGCTGCTGCAGAAGCTCTTGGTACTGCTTGGACACGACAGTGATGGCCTTTGCGAGATATGTGGGAAAGTTACCCAGGAAGATCCTCTCAAACTCCTGCAGGGACTTGTCGGCCTCAGCGCTCTGCCGGATGGCCGAGGGGAGTTCGTTCCTGATGTACTCGCCAAACTGCTGCACTGGGGTGAGGCTACCCGCGTAGTCTAAGAGACGTTAGTCCATAGTTCGTTGCATTGCACACGGGAAGGGGCCGGCCGGCTGACTGGGGTGGGAGACAACAAAAAAAAATAAAAAGGCTCCTCACAGGGATCCTTGGGGATCTCGGCGCCAGGAAACACAATGGCGTAGATCCTCTCCCATTTCTCCCGGGGCGTGAGCCCGACGAACCTGGCCTTGAGCTTCTTCATCTGCTCCCTGGTCAGATGGACGTCGCCGTGCTTGCGCTCTCTCGTCTGGCAGGCCATCTTGGACCTCTGGTGCTTCGCCAGGGCCTCCTCTTTCTTGAAGTCGACCAGGCATCGATTGCACATGTACTCCGGGGGAGAATGCTTGCGTTCGAGATGTTCCCTGTGTTTTTAGATTAAACAAGATTAGTGTGATTTAGTTCCAGTATAGATAGATAGCCAGGGGCAGGGG
>PYSR01000092.1:0-30875 GCA_003049425.1 Magnaporthiopsis incrustans
GCGGACGGCCCTCGAACCACCGGCGACAGCGCAGCGGCGCCAGCGATAAGAGCGGGCGCACCCTGATCGTCAGCGCCGGCGGCTACGGCAGCGGCACCGCCTCGCGCAGCAGGTCCCGCGGCGAGCACGACGACAACAACAGCAACGGCAACAGCAACAGCAACGGGGCGACCGCGGCCAGGAGGAGGGGCAGGGAGCCGTTGTCGTCGCGCACCCGCTCCGGCAGCCTCGTCAGCCTCACCACCACCACCACAACAACCACCACGGGTGGCGACGGCAGCGACCGCGAACACCGCGGCCGCGACGGCTTTAGGCGCGCCCGCGAGGTGGACGAGTTCGAGGTCCGCGACGACCTGGTCGCGTGGCGGCTGCCGGGGAAGGTGTCGTAGGAGAGGGTTGAGCCGAGGAATTGTCGTGAGGCAAGAGAGGAGGAACCTACCTATTCCTGATGTGGCTTTTTCTCGCTTAGGCATGCATGCCTGTCTGACATTTCTTCTTATTGTTATTGAGCGACCTCTTGGACGGCGCAAGACCTGTTGTTGCACCTCTACGACACTTTGCTTAGACCCGTTGCTTCTTGCCCGCCGTTGAACGCTGATGGGGAATAGATAAAAGCCGTCCTTGTCTTTGGGGGGGAAAGTCGCTGTCGCGCGTTTGTCTTGCCCTGCCTACCACTTACTACACATAGATATAACCCGAGCACGTAAACCAGTAAAAAAAAAAAGCAATACACCAAATGGCCACTCATCAAACACACCCGCAACGTTAAGGAACTTTTCTTTTTTCCTTTTTTCCCTATTTCTTTTCCTGTTTCTTTCCATATCCTTTTAACCAATTAAACGGCAAGGAATAAAAACCGTGGCCGAGGCCACTCCTCCTTAGCGTATTGCTTTCCCCCTGGTTTGCGTGCCGGGACATCGGCTCTGCCTGCAACTGCCCCTGCTCGTTCGCAAAAGTCTCGATGGCAGGCGCTGAGCGGTCGTATAGCTCTTGTTGCCCATTCTTTCCTTTTATCTAAAAACCGGCTTCTTCCCACGCTGCAGAAAACAAGAGTCTACACCCCATCCCTGTCCCCCGCCAAGCCAAGCTCCTCCGACCCAAGCACCGAGGAAACCCCCACCTAATAGCCCACTTGAATACAACGACGGCGCAGGACAAGAGACAGAGAAAAAAAAAATTGCCATTTCAGTAGTTAGGTATTCATCCCAAACCAAGCTTTACAACGTCCCCCTGACGCCGCCCTTGGCGCCGACTTCCCTCGCCGTGACGGTGACGCCGAGGTCCGCCATGACGTTTATCGTCACCTCGATCTGGCCTCCCTTCTTGACCCCCCGTATGGCCGCCTCGGCCAGCGCATCGCCCGTCTTCCAGACCTTCTCGCGCTTCTCCTCCTCCTCATCCGAATCCTCGTCCGAGTCGTCGTCCGAATCCTCATCCCCGCTCTCCTTGGCGTCCTCGACCTGGACGCCGTTGGGCTTCTTCTCGGCCTGAGGCTTGGGCTCGGGCTTGGTGACCTTGATGTGCGTGTTGCCCTCGACGATGCGCACCAGGACGTCGCCGCCGTCCTTGGGCGCGGCGATGCGCACGGTTCGGCGGGCGGGCACGGCCGTCTCGGGGTGGACGACGGGCGTGAAGCCCTCGTCCTCGCCCGACTCTCCCACCGTCACGACGCCGATGGCGTTGGTGATGTGCTTGACCGTCGTCACGGCCGGGTGCGTGCTCTGGTCGATGTCCTCGGCGTCGTACTCCTGGATCAGGCTGGCCTGCAGGGCGGCGCCGCGCGCCTGCAGCTCGCTCGGGTTGATGGCGCTGGGCGTCGTGCTCGGGGCCAGGATGGTGGTGCTCTCGGGGAAGATGGCTGCCAGGTTGGTGGCGATGCGGGGGGTGTGGGCGGTGCCGCCCGACAGGATGACCTCGTCGACGTCGAGCACGTCGAGCCCGGCCTTGCCCACGGCGCCCTCGATTAGCCTGGTGATGCCGTCGAACACGGGCCTGCCGATCATCTCGTAGCGCAGGCGGTTGATGGTCGAGGCGAAGTCGAAGCCCTCGGCCAGCGACTCGACGCTGAAGGAGGCGTTTGTGCCCAGGCTCAGCGCCTTCTTGGTGCCCTCGGATTCGAGGCGCAGCTTGGCGAGCGACCTGGCGTTTGAGCGGGGGTCGACGCCGGCGTGGCGCTTCATGAACTCCTTGGCGAAGTGGTCCATGAGGACCTTGTCCAGGGCCGCGCCCGCGAACTCGTAGTCGTGGGCCGTGGCCAGGATGGTGTACATGCCGCCGCGCGACGCCAGCACGGCCACGTCGGAGCGCGTACCGCCCAGGTCCGCCACCACGACGACCTTGTCCGACACTTGGGCCTCGGGGCGGGCGTCATAGGCCAGCACCGCGGCGGTCGGCTCCGAGATGAGCTGCAGAACCTCGATCCCGGCGGCGTTGGCGGCGGCAGTCAGGGCCTCGCGCTGCTTGTCGTTAAAGTTGGTGGGCACCGTGATGACGGCCGACGTGACCGTCTTGCCCAGGTACTCGGACGCCGAGCCCACAAGCCGCCTGATGTAGCGAGTAGCGACCTCGGACACTGCCAGCGTCGACGGCTCCACCTCCTCGCCCTCCTCTGCCACCTTGTCCTTCACGGTGAACGAGACGGTCCCGCTCTTGTCCTCTGGGTGGGCGGCGGCGTGGCAGTGGGTAGGGTCGATGGACTTGAACCTGGCGTGGCTTGCGTCAGTAAGAGCATCAGGTGTTGGTGATGTTGGGCATCCATCTCCAAGGCGGCGGGCACAAAAACGCACTCTTGGCCGAGAAAGTCGCGGAAGTAGGCAATGGTGTTTGTGGGGTTGCGGATCAGGAAGTTCTTTGCCTGCAGGCCGTAGTACTCGTCGCCGTCGACGTAGGATAGTATCGTGGGGATCTGGCGATCTGTAAAGCACGGGGGTGGCCGAAGGAAACGGCAGGTCGGTCAGCCTCTGTCCCTTCGCAAGACAGTCCTCCGACAGTCTGTCAGGCAAGCACCGGAGCAGATCCTCCACGCCGCCAGTGCCACTCACCTCCATCCTCGTTGGCAATAACCTCGGCCTTGTCGTCGACAGTGAAGGCAATGGAGCTGTTGGAGTTGCCGATGGTGATGCCGATAGCAACCCTGTCGCCAGGCGCAGTGGCCGTGGCAGCTCCTTTTTCGCTCATCTCTAGGGAATATCTGTGGGAAAGAGTGATTGCAGGTGTGCCAAGTGGATTGGATTGTATCTTGGGCTTGGGTTGCCGCTGTTTGGGTGTCCAGATCAAGAACCAGGCTGGCTTGGGAAAAATGTCGGGATATCTGGTGCTACTCGTGGCGGGGCTTTTTTTTTTTTATCGATCAAACAAACCTCGACTTCTCAATAAAAAATTCCAAGCCAGACCCCAAAATTCCGGAGCACTAGCGGGACCCCTGTCAGGTGGCACCGAAACCCCACCTCGAGCTACATACAGGTACCACGCCGAGAAGCGGATTTTCTTCGATCCATCAACCACAACCTCGTGCTACATCATCTTCTTGCCTCTCCGGGCTGGTACACGAAGCTCCGCACGCGAGGCCGCACCGGCCAAGGCAGACAAAACCCCCCGCCAGAAACAAATCAAAGCCACCGCAGCGGCAGCAGCAGCAGCCATGGCCGAAACGACGACCTCACGACCCTTCGTCCTCCCCGGTGAGGCCCTGCCGCCCTCGCAGATCCCAAGCCACGCGAAGCGCGCCCTGCGTCTGGGCCCAGGGCTGCGGCACATCCCGCCGTCGGTCATCGTGCCGACGGTGGCGGGCCAGGTCGTGGCCGACGGCAAGAAGACGGCGGTGTGGGTCGAGTACAACGGCGGGCGCTACGTGCCGGCGGCCGGCGACCTGGTCGTGGGGCAGGTGCACCACTCGTCGGCCGACTACCACTTCGTGACGCTGGCGCCGCACACGCCCAACGCGCTGCTCCCCTTGCTCGCGTTCGAGGGCGCCACGCGCAAGACGCGGCCCGTGCTCGCGCCAGGTTCGCTCGTCTACGCCCGCGTCGCCATGGCGAGCAGGCACATGGACACGGAGCTCGAGTGCGTGTCGCCCGCCACGGGCAAGGCGGACGGGCTGGGTCCGCTGCCCGGCCCGGCCGCGCCGCAGCCCCCACAGCAACAAGCAAACAGCGCCTCGGCGGCGCCCGCGCCGGCGACGACAACAACAACGGGGACAGTCTTCAGCGTCAGCCTCGGCTTTGCGCGCAGGCTGCTGATGCCGCGCGCCGAGCGCGACGCGGGGCTCGTCGTGCTGGACGCGCTGGCCGACGAGGGCCTGGCGTTCGAGACGGCCGTCGGCCGCAACGGCCGCGTCTGGGTCGCCAGCGACAGCCTGCCGACCCTGGTGCTCGTCGGCCGCGCCTTGACAGAGGTGGACGAGGGCGGGCTCGGCGTGGCAGCGCAGAGGAAGCTGGTCAAGAGGCTGATCAAGGAGATGAGCTGAGCGAGAAGAGACCCCTTTTTTGGGGAGTAAAGTTAGCCGCGGTCGAGTCGTGGTTGTTGCTCCAAGAAATCTCCTCCACATCAGCATCTCGAGAGCACCATCTCTCGTCGCCACGGCCAACACGGGCTGAGAGGAGATTGGACGGATATCATACAAAGTGCGACCCCAGACGGCCGAGCAGCAACCGTCGCACGGGCGGGACGAAGCGTCATGCTCAGCTTACAAAAACCACTAGATACCCGACACCTGCCTCAGGAATTATGTCGGCATGACGACGGGAGACCGCCGGGTCACCAGTCAAGGCCAGTCACAGCGAACATCTAACATCACAGAGATATCGTACCGTCTCGTCCCCTGCCAGCATCAGTCAGACGCCGAATCCGGTATTGTATCGTTGGGCATGACACCTTCATGGCATATACCCCAGCATGAATTATAGCAGTCGCACCCGCGACCCGCCCGCCGCCGAACCGCAATAAATACAAATATGTATAATAATAAAACGGTACAACACCATGCCACGTGTTATACACGTATGAGAACGCGCTGTCGGGGGGTTTTTTTTCGAATGGATAAAGGAAATCAAATCCAAGACACCAAGACAAACCCTGAAAACAAAGCCTTGACCAATGCTCCCGGAGCCCTTCTTTACCGCTGATAGAAGTTTTTTTTTTGTTTCCTCCTCTTCGTCATAGTGTTCTCCCCAAACATGAGTAACAGGACAGAACTGTGTCTTGTGTATGCCCATCCGTTAAAAGTGGCAAACCGTACTGGTCGGAGCGACTGGCGCCCGTCGTCGGGAACCGCCGCACTCTGCGTCCACGTCCAGGACAGACACGGTATAGTGATGCCCACTCAACACCGATTAGGTAGCCTGCCGCCCGCTGGGCAGGATGGCGTGATGGTGGTGTTGAAGGGCGAGAGGCGAGAGGCGAGGTCGTGATAACCCCCTTGGTGACCAACCCAGGACCCGGCGTCTGAGTTGTCTGCAGTAGTCCTACCATGGCCAACCCCCTTTCTCCTTCGTCTAGCTTCCCCAGTTCTCCCTTTTCGGCGTTCGTAGCGGAAGGGCTTCGAAACCGTCCGATCATGAGACGGGAGCCTCGATGGGTTCGTCGTGCGGCTGGCCAGGGTGCTTCTTGACCATGTGTCGCTTCCAGTTGTCCTTGCGCGGGAACGACAATCCACCGGTTCTGGACCACTGGCAACCCTCAACGGTGCAGTGGAATTTGCGCTCCTTCTTGTGCCTGTCGTTGATGTGACGCCTCAGGTGGGTGGTGGTGCCGAAGCTGCCGTCACAGCCTTCGTATGGGCACACAAACTTTCTCGTGTGATAGCGGTCATGGTGACTTTACGCGCAAAACGAAACCCTCGTGTCAGCCGAGAAAGAAATTCATGGCAGCGTATATGGCGAGAAGGCACTCACTTCAACTTGTGTTGATGGGCGAAGACCTTGTCGCACTTGGGACAGGGGTAGGTTTTCTGCGGTGATGCGTCTATAAATTGTTGAAATCAATGCATGTCAGTCTCTACTCTCAGCGTGCCCAACGGTGAAGCAAGAGGAAGAAGAAAGCGAGGAGGCAAACAGGAAAACGGAATGAGGAAAAGGTGGCTCACCTGGTGGCTGGGCCGGGCTGAGGCCATTGTTAGACGGTGTGGTAGGAGCATAGCTAGAACCCGGCTCGGTAAGTAGCGTATTTGGCGTGTTCATATTTGAGGGCCCCGAAGAGTACGAGGCAGACTTGTGAGGCGTAGAGCTGTCCGAGAGGGCCATAGGCGTGAAGGGCTGCTGAGAGTAGTTGGAATCCGGGTCGGCTTTGATGAAGATGGATGTCTGGGGCTGGTATCCCTGTGACAAATTGCCTAGCTGCGAGTTTCCTTGTTGAAAGCCAGATTGCATCTGCCCCTGGCCATAATAAACCGGCTGTTGTGCAGGTCCCTGGACTGGTAGGAGGTGTTGGACTTGCTGTTGGAACTGCTGCAGCTGCTGGGCTTGGAGAATCTGCTGCTGGATTAGGTGCTGTTGAGCAAGGTGCTCCTGTAGTTGTTGCTGTTGTGCAAGGAGTTGCCGCCGCTTCTGCTTCTCTTGTTCGTCCTGGTACGCTTCTGCTGTCCACTCCTCCTTGGCGTTGGCGTCCAGGTCGCAGAAATCTTTGAACAAAGCGGCGTCTGCCTCATCGGCAGCATTGCCGCTCAGCACAGTCACTGTTGGCACCAAGTCCTCGGTGGGTTCAAGCGTAACCGGTGCGGGCTGCTGTTGCTGCTGTTGCGCCGGCAGCTGCAGCTGCGGCTGTGACGGCTGCTCTTGCTCGCCCCCGAAGCTCTCATAAAGCTGCGGTGGCGGCGGGGTCGTCTGCTCCGGTTTGACGAGCTCGTTCTGCACCTGCCAGATGCGCTCCGAGTCGTTGGTGGGCGCCATGATGTCGATCGGGTTGACTGTGCCGGGCCCGGCCCTCGTAGGGCTCATACCCACGCGCGCTTGCTCCGACTTGGGGAAGGTCAGAGACGGCGACCTCGAGTGTCCGCCGGAGGAAGGCGAGGGCGCTAGGCCCTGGCCTGGCGCAATAACAGGTGGTGATGCAAGTCCCGCGGGCCCATCCTCGTCATCCGACATCATCTCGTCCTTGACCAAAGGCGACATTGTCTGGGATGCCGGACTCATAGGAGATATGCCTTGTTGCGGCGGCGCCAGTTGCCGCTGCGGCTGCTGCGGCTGCGGCTGCGGTAGCATGTGGAATAGTTGAAACTGTTGCCCCATGTCCTGCTGCTGCCCCATACCAGGGAGTTGATATTCCGCCGAGACCTGCGGTTGGCCTCCGGCGTACGACGCGTCAGGGATTTGCATGTTGTTCATGGGCGGTGTCGACCAAGCAGAGGTTGCCGGCGACATGGGGGCGCCCGAGTAGTAGGAAGCGGCGGCACCCGTGGTCGGGGGCATATTGTCGAAGGTGGAGATGTAGGAGGGCATGTGTTGGACCGGCATGAAGGCGGCATCCTGGAGCGGCTGGGGGGAGTGGTGGGTCGGTATCGATCTCGTGCTGGTCCTGCGAAACATGGACGTCGCCGACTGGAAGGCTTTGGTGATTGAGGACTTGGAGGACGACTGGCGGCGGTGTTGGGCCCTGGTCGGGAGCGGCGTGTCGGGGGGCGTGGTGCCGGTGACCATCGTGTCCACGGTGCCGAGGGTGCCCATGGTGGACTGATGCATCAGGCCCGGCTGTTGCACAAAGGCTCCCTGGTGGAACTGGCCATTCGGTCCGGCGGCGGGCGCCATCGACTGGTTCTGGAAGCCGTACCCGCCGGGACCTCGGGCGGCGGGAGGGCCGAAGTCGCTTCCGGGGCCGCCATACTCCTTAGTGAGCGACGGCTGCGGCCGCCTGCCGGCGTGGCGCGTGGCGGCGGGGCCGAAATCATCGACGGATAACCGCTTGCTGCCGGTCCCCGGGCCGGGGGACGATGACGAGGCGTTGCCCGACGTCTGGGCGGCCTCAATCTCAGCCTCGGGGTTGAAGGGCTCCCCTTCGCCGCGAGCCCTCCTCCTGGCGCGCGCGATGAAGGGCCAGACGCACAGGGCGATGATGCTGGCGCCAAGGATGCTACCGATGACGGCGCCGGCGATGGCGCCAGGGGAAAGGGCGGCGGGTTCGGAGCGCCTGAGGAGGATCGAGGGCGCCGTGCCGGCTGCGCGCCGGGCGACGGCGACGGCGACGGCAGCCTGGAGTGACGGCCCGTTCATGGTCGTGCTGGGTCTTGGGCTGTCGAGTGGGCGGATCGGACGGGAGAAGAGACGGGACTCTGACTAGCGAGAGGTAATCGATGCAAGAGGCGGGTGGGTAGGGGCCCCTAAGGACGTGCAGATTGGCGTCGGTTCGGACTTGCAGGGCGCCGTGGGATGCGGAGAAAGCGTTAGGCGCAGGGGCGTGGGCCGAATCTGGTGCCCCGACTTGCGTGGGCCAGCATGGGAGGCGTCGCGGCGGATTGATCTAGACGGCGGCGATTGACGGATGGGAGTTTTCGAGAGGGCGCGCGAGAGAGACGGTGGTGGTGAGGGCGGCCAAGCTGCCTTCCAAAGGGCTGCCCGGTCTGGTGGTGAGATTGGGTGCTGTAGTTCTGTAATTCGGACGATGAGCTGGACGATCGCTGTTGTGGAGACTCCAGTGGACGGCTTGGGAGCAGGAGTTCTTTGCGGGCGGGCGGCTGGGGCTTTCTTAGGCCTGGAGCAGCAGCTGGGTCCGTCGGCTCCCGTCACTCGAAAATTCCCCACCTGCTGCGTTGCGTCGCGGTGCCGGTTTGGTAATCGCCCAAGGAGACCGAGTCGACCTTTCTTCAGCCCTAGGACATCGCATCAGTGAAAATGACCTCGAGCAAAATTCGACTCCTGCCAGGCATGCGCCTCCATCCCAGCTGCGGCAGCCAGCAGATCCAAGGCAAGACACCACGACCGATCATGTGCATGTCTTGGATCGAGCGGGACCCGCCTGCCCGCACCGGAACAGCAGGAACCTCGACGCTGGGTGGCAGCACATGCCTAACCGAAAGCGCGTTTCGCACCAAGTCCTTTCGGGGCGTTGAAGCATGCAACCCTCAACTCAACCGCCCAGCCACATGTTGCATTGGGGCAGCATAGCGCAGAGGCCAACCGCCAAACCTACCCGCCAACGGACCTGTCGGCCCCGCCAGTGGACGGTGGAGCTGTGTTTGTCGGCTGCCTCCAAGCAAAAGTATCAACCCCTCATGCCAGCCCCAGCGTCTGCCGCGACGTTGAGGTTTTTTTTTTTTTATCCGCTCCCCGAGTCGCGCCTGGCATCCGGCAGCGTCCAGCTGGCCTACGTTCATTGCCGACCATCGCCAACTCTCCAGTCCCCATCAAGTTGCATTGAAAAATGAAAGAAAAAAAAAAAGCCCCTGCGGCAGCCAATACACGAGGCCTCGCCCTGCTGACCACCACCTCTTTTATTCTCCCGCAAGAGACACATGCATGCTTTGAAAACGGTGGTTGCGACCCTGTTTCTGTTTCATCCCTGCACCGCCTCGCGCTCCTTGTCCGTCTTGGGCAACGCGCCTCGACCCGCGTGGCGCTCAATCCATTCATGCACAATGACAAAGCTAACTTTTACGAACTCGCGCACGGGCTGTCAGATTTCCATCCCACGCCAAACCTCTCCACTTGGACCCGGCGGCTGAGGAATATTGCGCCTCAGCCTCGCCAAGCTGGACAAGCTCACCCAGCCCCAAGGAGGTGGTAGTGATCTATTTATATGACCAAGTGCGCTCGATAAGCTCAACAAACCCGCCTGCCCGGCCTTAATCTCCGCTCGGAAGCGATTGGGTTGGGCAGAGCCTCCCCCTCTTCCGTTGCTTACCCAACCCGGGAGAATCGGATAGTGGGCAGTTAGTCAGTCATCCATCAACTGCCTGTGAGGCGTCATATCGAGGAGAATACCGGGCCGGTACCCGAGGTAGGTAGGTAGGTACTATCTGCCGAGATAGCTTTGAGCGTGAAACTGATAAAAGGTATGGTATATATTTCCGCTAGTCACAAAAACGTCTCCTGGCCGGCAGACTTCCGTCGACCTACCACGGGTAAAACATAAAAAAAGTTATATGTGACCCCGTTTTTGCAACAAAAAAAAGTGTACAGAATTTCGATAACCAGAGTGATGACAAGACTAGGTAGGTAGGAGAATGCACGCAAATAACAAGACGAGCTAGGCTAAGGTAGCAGAAGGAAGAAATGACAGACAGTGAGGCAAGGGAAGAAAAGGAAAAAGAAAAAAAAAATTCATCAGAAAGGACAAAGCCGTGCGGCATGTTTACAAAGCCCTCTGATCTGATCTTCTATCGCCCGCATTTCCCAACCGTCAACAGCATGTAGCGTTATGAAACCAGATACAAAAAAAAAAAGGATAAAAGACGTCTTTTTCATGGACGGGAATTCCCATCTCCAAAAATGTTTGCCGCTTTCCCCTGTAACAACAAAAACAAACCCATGGGTGTATCAACGCTGCGCAATGAACGAATGCTTCTACCCTGTCATACCAACAGGGATGATGAATATTGATAGTCAAGGAAACAAAACAAACAAAAGAGAGAAGTAGGTATGATGATGATGGAGATGATGATGTGACTCGGTAAAAAAGTGCCGTCAAGGTATAAAATGCTTCAGATATTTATATCTGCCGGTTATGATAAATGTCGTTCGCCGTCGTTTTACTGCACCTTGAAAGCCCGGAACAGCGACAGGCTCAGGCTGCTGTCGTTCTCGCCAATGTTGGGCGTCGGCTCGTTCAAGAGTTCCCACCTCCTAGGCGCGAAAGGTCTCCATTTAAACTGAGCCGACGACTGCTGCGACGGGGGCGGTTGCTGCTGGGGCTGGGGCTGGGGCTGGGCCGGCGGCGGCGGCGGCGGCGGCGGCAGCGACGGGAGCGGCTGCTGCAGCTCCTGCAGTTGCAGCTGGTCGTCTGGATCGTCCGAGAGCTGTGTCGTCGGTGTTGTAGGCGTCGTCGTCATGGGCGTCATCAACTCCTCATCCTCATCCTCCGCCTCCTCCTCGTCCTCCTGCTGCAGCTCCTGGCCGTGGCCCGCCCCGGTGACGACGCCGGACGGGACCAGGAAGTGCCTGTCGGCCGAATCTGCCGCCCAGCTGGTCAGGTACCTCAGGCGCGCGTCCGACGTGTGCTCCTGCAGCGCCCGCGCCACGCTGGCACGGACGTCCTCGGGAATGCTGTCCACCAGCACCAGCGCCAGATCCAGGACGCGTTGGGACAGCGGCACCGGCGCTTCCTCTGCGGGCGTTGGGTGGTGCTGATCCGCGGCCACCGTGGAGGACGGCGGAGGCGGCTTCGGGTGAGTGTCGTCGTAGTACCCGGGTGCCTCGCCGTTGCCAAGCTCGATTGCGATCCCCGAGAGCACTATGATGGCCCTGGCCCGCACATCGACGCTGGCCTTGGACGGATCGAGCGTCGTCGTGTGCAGTGTGAGAAATGTCAGGAGCTGAGGGAGCCAGTGCCTCCGGATGGCGTTGCAAGTAGCAGCCATCGCCGCGGCCGTTTCCTCGTCGTCCTCGATCGAGTCGGCATCTAGGTCAGGCCCGCGGCTCCGACCAGCCGTCGCCAGTATCTCCCACATGTCCGTGAGCTTGTCGATCATGAACGAGGCGAGCGGCGGCGACTTGCCCGTGGACCCGCCCCGGATGATGATGTCCATCACCGAGACCAAGCTCTCGGCCATCTGGACTCTGTCGGCCATGTCGGCACCCGACGCGTGCGGCAGGCTGCCGGGCGACGGAAGGAGGTCTAGGAACCGGGCCTGCGCCCTGTGCCTCAGGTGCTGTGTGATCTCGGGGTTCAGGCAACTCAACATCCCAGTCCACGTGATGTTTCGCGCGTCTATGGCCTTATCCATCGCGCGCGCGAAAAGCTCGAGCTGCGACTGCAACCGCTGGCTAGGATCCCCCGCGCCTGCTGTGCCCGCGGCCGCTCCCTCTGTCGTCAGGCTCGCCATGAGTTTGAGTTGACAAAACGGCAGCGTGAGCTCGTTGCAGAGTTCCAGCACTTGATCGAACGACAGTCTCCGATCTTCCTCGATCCCCGGCACCAGGATCATCTCCATGTCCCTCTCTACTATCCGAGACACGCCTGCGTCGCCGTGCTTGGCGGCCAGATAACGCGCCACGGTGTTGAAATCAGTCAGGATTAGCTCCATCAGCGCAGATCGCAGGGCAGCACGAAGCTTGTCGCTGGCGAGGGGCAAGCTGGCCTTGTCGATGGTCGAAGAGGTGGCGTACTCGGTGGCGGCCATGCGGATGAGCGTCAACAGCTCGTTGGGATTTGTCCTGATCACGGATTTCTGCAGGGTGTGGAATCGATAGCGCTCGTCTGTCGACATCTGTACGTGAGATCTTTCCCCAAGGGGCCGAAGGACCAGCTGCAGAATCTCCTGATGGACAGTCGACCCGGCTGGGAAGTTGATAGGGGGTGCGGGCTGGGTCGGAGTCTTGGTGGCAGCCGAAACTGAGAGCATTTCACCATAGAGGGTCGCCAAGACTAGAGACAAACTCAAGCACCCGAGGCTGACCATGGGCGGATAGACCAGCAGAGGATTCAGCCTGTTAGGTCGTCTGCTCTGCGTCCGGATCCACCTCGCCATCAGGTAGTCGAACTGCTTGGGGTCTAGCACGCGGAGCCGGACGAGAAGGCCAATCGGGTATCGGAGCCGCTCCTCATCCTTGTCGCCAAGCTGCTGCAGGAGTCCGACGAGATGCTCAAACAGCCTTTCCAACGTGGGCTTGTCGATGCTGGTCCCGCTGGCCAGGAGCTTCTCTATCGCCCCTTCCTCCTGCAACTCCGCCTCGGGGTTGTTGTCTGAAACGGGAGAGCAGGCGTCGATCTCGGAGGTCCTATCGTATCTGTTCAGATCCCGAGACAGCCTTGCCGCGAGGTCCTTCCTGCCTGGCATCCTGCCAGCGAGAGCAGCCAAGGACGCCAACAACCTCCGCACCCCAGACCCGTGCTCTTCAGCAACAATGGGGCTGAGCCTGGCTAGCAGCGTCTCGAATAGGGGCTTGAGAACGCCAGTCGCGTTGAAGACGGGGTAGTGAAGCATCAAGGTGTCGCTGCAGGACGCCAGGACATCTGCAGACGGCGCAACCGAGAGCGCCCTGAGAAGGTCCCCGAGCATGGTGAAATCCTGACATGCCTCCAATATCCGCCGGCAGCTGCAGAAGAAGGCGTCCGAGGGGACGTCGGCGGCGCCCTTGAGGTGCTGTTGCTGTTGCTGCTGCTTCAAGGCCTCCAAGAAAGTGGTCCGAAGCCAGAACGCAACCTGCAGCTTGACACCGCACACCGTTTTGGCCAAGCGCCTGGTGTAATTGTGCAACGACATGGGCGGCCCGGCGGATCGGCGCGCATAGTGACCTGGCCCCGGCTGCATCCCGAGGATGTGCTTCATGGCCTCGATGGCGTTGTCGAGCTCGAGGTTCTGGTCCTTGACGGGATACGAAGCGCGCCGCAGCATGCTTGCGCGGAGACCTCTCAGGGACTCGTTCATTGTGCTGTCGGGGAGCTCGACGAGGAGACGCGTGACGCAGGGCCCGTCCATCTCGACCTCGCTCGGCTTGGAGAGGCCGCCTCGGGCTATGAGCCACTGCACGTAGCGATGAGTCGAGAACAGATCTACGCGGGCCAGCTCTGTGACCAGGCGGAAGACCAACTCCTTGCGCTCTGCTTCGGGAATCGATGTCGTGCTGAGGAATTGTAGTATTGTGTCGGTAACGTCCAGACCCACCGCAGCCCAGGACTTGAGCAGGCCAACCGCGACGTACATCTTGGCCAGGCCGGGGCGTTGTAGTGATGTGCACCACTCCAGTAATATCCTTGCCACGGCCGTCTTGTCCTTGGTTACTGCCAGGCATTGGGTCGGGAGGTCTTTTGGTATCGGCGAGTGAAGAGTGGCATCCAATAGCCTCACGAGCACGGCTCGCGCGGCCGGCTGCGAGCGCACGCAGTTGCTGGCCAGCTGCTCGTTGCGCGAGTCCACGCCCTTGAAAGCGGCATGCAAGCTGGCGTCGCCAGGCGGTAGACTCTCCTGAATGAGGCTCCGGTGTTTTAGCCAGGTCCCGGGGCACACAAAACTCTCGGGGCCAAGTGCTAGGAGCCTGCACACCGACCACCTGAGCTGCCCGACTACGGGCTGTAATATGTCGCTGTCTGCATGAGCTTGCATGTTTGATAGATGGCTCAGGATAGCGCCGACTAGCCGGCGGCCATACTTCCTGAGACGAAGAATATCCCTCCAGTGGATTTGTGTGAGGATCATCCACAGGGGAAGCTTGGTAAGGTGGCTGTTCTCGAGACCGGATACGAGCCATTCGGAGTAGTGGTCCTTGTCCAGAAGCTCTGCGAAGGACAAGTGTCGTGCCAGGCGCATTCTGTGCATGTACAAACACGGGTGAAGTCAGCGCGACTGTGTTATTTCCTGCGAACCAAACAAAAACCTCGACACGAACTTACGCATAATCGACCCGCCACTTCCAATCCTCCGACCTGATGGCCGTGATGGTGCCCTCGACGAACTGCTCGACGCAGACGGTCCAGTCGCGGTTCCATTTTGCCTCACCCCCCATGCCGAGGGCGGGCGTGCCCTGCCCGGTGCCTTTCCTCCTAACGGCGCGGATCTCGTTGGCGCCGACGCACTTGGCCAGCCAGACGGCGCGCTCGGTGGGCACTTTTTTGTTGAGGCATTGGTCCAGCAGTACACGGCCCCTGATGCCGTGGGGAATGGTCCGGCTCAGCCGGCGAAGCGTGATGGCCGGGTTGGCCAGGTCCTTGAGCCAGACCTCCCGCTTGGTGTCGGTCAGGGTCACGCGCGGCGGCGGCTTGAAGCTCGAGAGCGAGCCTACCAGGCCGAGGGCGCGTCGGTGCTTCAGCACCTCGGTGTAGACTATCGACAGTCCCTGCAGGCGGCTGGTCTGCTTCAGGGTCTGGAAGACGACCGCCTTGGCAGACGAGGTCTCGGTGGCGGACGGAGCCTTGTCGAAATAGCCCTCCTTGATCACGGTTGCCGAGAATTGGTCCTCAAGGTGGTCGCCCAGCCAAGGGAAGAAATCAGCGCTGGCGCCGGCGCCGGCAGCAGAAGACGCCGCTGCAGGCCCCACCGAGGAGGCACGCGAGGGCGACCCTCCGGCCTTGGGTGGTGGCGTCGACCCTGACGCATCCGATGGCCCTCGGACGTTGTATCGCGGAGCGGCGGCGGGGACCTCGACGGTCCAGGGCTTCGGGCGGGTATCCTTCTTGACGGGGGGCGCGGGCGCAGGGGAGGGTTTTTGTCTGTTGTCGGGGACAGAGAAGCGCGGACGGCGGCGCGGCATGGGATAGGCCGTATGCGACATGTCGTATGGCATATCGAGCATGGGCGTGCCAGCGGACAGGCCGCGGGCCGAGGACGGGTGGGGGCTCAGGCCAGCAGCGGCCATGTCGGGGCCGCCGCCGTCGGCCATGGCCATGATGCGCGAGGGCGTGAAGGGCTTGGATGGGTCGATGGCGTTTGGGGAATCGCTGAGGGCGATGTGCGATATGGGGAGGTCATTGGAGAGCTCGAGCTTGAGGCGCGAGCCGCCCCTCCGCAGGGTGCCATTGCGAGGCTGGGGGGTGCCGGCGGCGTCGGCGAGGTCGTGCGGCAGGAAGGACTGGCTCAGAGTTCGCTGGGTCGGCGGCGGGGCGGGCAGCCGCTGCTGGGGGCCGCTGAGGGAGCGCTGGGGCTGTCGCGGCGGGACGCCCAAGGGCGGCCGGGAGGTCATCGCGGGCGACGGGGCTCAGGGCCATTTCATCAAAGGGCGATGGGCGACATGGTGACGGGCGTGGAGATGTTGTCGCGGACGGATGAAGGGACGGTTAGACGTCGTCGACGAAGCTCGAGGCGCGGCTGGCGGGCGAGGACGGCGACGGCGGCATCGGTCGGGATCGAGCCGAGAGACAAGGCACGCGATGGGTTCGGGAGCTCGGGATCCTGGTCGTCGAAGCCACGGGAAAAGATGGGAGTTCGCTGCGGCTGACTACCGAGATGCAGCCAGCGGATTGCGGATAGCCAGGCTCGTGCTTCCTGAGTTGTTTGGTAGGGGCTGGAAGCACGGTCGGTCGGGCCCAGCCTGTTTGGTTGGGTGGAGTCGCTGTCTGGGGCGGGTGGAGTGCGACCAGACGGATAAGTGAGGAAAAAAAAAAAAAAAGATTAGGCGATGCAGATATAAAAACAAAAATGCCGATAAAACATTGGGCTAGCCCAAGGAAACAGAGCAAATGGACACGGAGAGCGGGTGTCGGCGCGCGCTGGAACCAGCAACAGAGCAACGAGCCGGGAAAGCCGAAGCAAGCGACGTTGCTTGACGGAACAGACGGAAGAGGGTGGTGGCGCCTTTTGGGACACTGCACAGCTTGAGCCGTGGGTTCCTGAGAGAAGGCCACAGCGTCGCTCTTTGGGCCGAGAGGCGAACACAAGGTCATCCAGCGGTTCGAGTCCACCACGCACCCCCCTGGCCCAGGTCGATCTGCAACCTGCGAGCACTGGATTGGCCCGCGTTGGACTGCCCGATGTCCGAGGACCCTCGTGCCTCCACGGCCAGATTAAGCCCGCGGCTGCTGGGGGGTGGGGCTGGCTAAGGGTGGTGTGGGCGGGAAGCAAGCACTGCAAGGCGAGGACTGACTTGGCGGTCATAGGTGGTGGCACGGACGTGCGCGGATTTGTTTCTTCACAATTGCGGCTTCGGCAACCACGGGAAAGTGCCGCCATGGGCCCCTGAGCTGCCTTTGTCTCCGCGCCAGCGCTGCAGATTTTCAGATTTGGAACATGGATGGCACTCGGCGTCGGCGTCTCTCATCCTCTCATCATGGCCAGCCCGGGTGCCCCTCCCCGGTGCCAAGCTCATACTCGGCTTCTGCTGGCCGTCCATCCCATCTCGCGCGACCCTCCGACTCGCTTCCGGCTTGAGCGCTTTACCTAAGGTGGGTAGGCAATGTACCTTAGTACCTAGGTAGCTCCGACGAGCCAACGACGTGGACGCGAACCCGATGACTGGTGGCCCGGCGGCTCCTTGAAGGGTCATATTGCAGCAACGCCACATTCATGTCACCCTCGTGCTCAGCCCGTACCTGCCTCACTCCGGTCTGCCACCTGCCGGGGCCAAGGAAATAAGTCAGCAAATCAACTGGCTTTGAAATTGGCGGGTGGCGACGATCCACGGAGGCAGACACGATGCTTTGTCAGGGCATGAGTAACGAACGATGAAATGCAAATAAATCAACACTTGAATAAATGGAAAAGCTTATCTATGTACTTGTAGCCTGGTGTGTCGATGGCATCGGCTGCCCGCTTGAAGGTTCCTTTGGATCCACTCCCCCTCCATCCCGTCTCGCGTTCCACAGCCTTTGCATCGTAGCCAAAACCTCAACCTTCTGGCCGTTATGCCACGCCTCCCTGTCGACCCCCCAGGGTGACGGCGGTGCGACGCTCTCGCGTCACTACCACGCTATTTTGCTATACACTTTTTGGCCATCCATAATTACTTTCCGGCGCCGACGCCTAGCGCACACGTTTCCCGGGCATGCGTCGATGGCGATGCGGCCTGGCTGCCATCGCGGGTGGGACTTGCGACCCAATCCGGACGACGCCTTGCCGCACGAGACCCCGGCGGTGTACATGTTTGTATGTGTATGTACGGAGCAGAACGGCATGCATGTGCGGGGACAAAGGGTCCTTGTTGGGTCGTCTGGTTCGTATGCAGGTCGAGAAACCCAAAGCACAGCAGGCCAGCTGCAGCCAGAGGCCAGCCCTTGTCGATGCGAGATGCCAAGAAACGACTCGCACCAAAAGCCAGATGACCCTACATGCCTTCACTGATTACCGCCCAATCAAGAAGGCCGTGCCAACCGGACAGCAGACAACCCAAAAAGGGAAAAGGTTCCCTTGGCACTTTTGGTGGGGGAAAGGGATAACCAAGTGCATGGACGCCGCTGGGTAAAATCCCGCTTTTCTCCGCGTCGTCGCCTCACTTGGACGTATATCCGTCGTACATGCGGACTTTTGGCCCTATCGCCTCATCCGAAGCGAAGCACCTACTCGCTCCGGGCAGAACGCCAGCTCCCCGACAGCGGACCCGGAACACCACACCACACCACTCGGGGGAATAGAGTGCTCCGTCACACTGCAGGGGCGCTCGGGTCGCATCTGACAGGTCCCATGGATGCAGAGACCCTATCGCTTGCTTGGATCCGAGGCAGCAGTGCATTCCTCCAGCCGCGGTGGCCGGTGACAATAGGATCTCCACGCGCCCGAATCTATGCCTTGTGCTCCCCCAATGTGCGTCCAGTCAGCTCCGTTCGTGCTGGCGACGATCCTCCTTCCGCTTGGTAGTAATCAATACCTGTCCTTGGCTTTCGCCACATGCTTTTCGTCCCTCCTTCTCGAGTGTGGGAGCCCAATTCCAGCAGCGCATATGGCTAGGTATTGATCCGACCGTTCCGACACTCCTCGATTTTGCTTTTTTTTTTTTTTTTTTTTTTTTTTTTTTTTTTTTTTGTTTTTTTTTTTTTTTCTTTNTTTTTTGCGGCATTTTCTCTTTCGTCTCCTTGTTCTCTTTATTGCATGCGGTACGGGCGCCGGACCAGTTCAAATACGAGTACGGGGCCCCAAGAGGTCTCGCCCGTGATATGGCTGTACATAACGTCACACGGTTGCTCGGTCTCTTCTCGATGACTTCTCCTCGGACGCACAGAGGGCGGTCTCCGGGGTTCTCGGCCAGGAGTGAATGCTACTCAGTACAAGCCTCCAGAATCGGTGCCGAGACGCAAGCGATGACCTGACCCACGCAGTCAGCAGCCGTATGTACATACAGTAGATTGCGTGGACAGCCCTATCTCCGTAGGGCAAAGCTCCGAATCACACGTGTTTCCCAATGGTACCCTGATCTTTCTCTAGAGGGCTCATCGCCAATCAGTCCAGCCGGAATCCGGATTACCACCCCGTCTCGGGCACATGTTTTCTCGAGTCCAGATTCGGTATGGATCTCTTATATTCGTAATCACCGTGGTAAATACCCGTAGCCCTTACGTAAAGAGAATGTCATTTCACGGTACACGCCATTGGTCCGACCCTTTACTCCTCGCTCGCGCCCGGGAGCTTGAACTTGGGGCTGGCGACACACTTGCCAAAGCGAGTGCTGGCGAAGGTCACTGTGGGGATATGGACTGCCAACCCTATTTCTGTGCCTGAAGCTAGGATGACATTGCCCTAAACTACTTCTGGGCCTCCCGGAACTAGGCCATGGTGCCCGCCTGTCCGAGGTCTATCCCCTTGAGTGCCGTTAGGTGCCCGAGCCGCCGATCACCCATCTCAGCCAACCAGATATTCTCATCAGGGATAAATTCTGGGGATTTATTCCTATTGCGTCGCCTGGCACCTAACGGCACTCAAGGGGATAGTATATCAAGAGTTTGGCCAGTCGCCGTAGCGCGTGGTTTGTGGCTTGGAAGTATCCTGGGCAATATGTATCAAATTGCTCTAAATATCTAGCACAGCTCCATGTATCATCGGTTCATGATCTCGGTAACATGGAGCTATATTCGTCTGCTTGGCTCCGCCGCTGTTGGTGGGAGAATGTTGCGGAGCACTACGGCGCGTGTACGGACAAGATACGCCACCACATTTACCCCTGTGGAGTGTAAATATGCCTTATCTTCCCGCCTCACTCTAAGTTCTGACAGCAACGTGGTGCTTACTCTGTTATCAAGCTCCAGACGCCGCTTTCAGGGTCGAGGGGGTGCAGCCAAGAGTGCAAGCTGGCACGGCGGCTCGACCACACCTTCTAGGGTGGGCATTGAGATCGAGATGCTTATTTAACCCGGCTAGCTCGGCGTCGTTTCTTTCGGAAGCACCATCTGGAGGAAAGATAGCTCGGTTTTTCGAAGATAGTGCAATGTGGGCGGTCATCAGTGGCTGCCCAAAACAGATGGGGGATACATAGAGGTGGATGGAACAAAACAAGGCCAAATTGTACCGTGCTGGTTCTATCCTACCAAGGAGGTATTTCCTTATGTACCTGAATTCACATCTAGCTCTGATGGTCGATACACAAGGCGTGCGTGCGGTTGACCTTCGGTGAATATGTTCATTTTCGCCTCGAAGGAGGCCGAATATGGGGTGTTGTGTGATTGGCTACGATGCGGACAACGACCCGCAATGGAATGCGTGATCTGCCCCACATACCGAGATCGGTTCTCCACGCCAGCTGTTTCTGTTCCAGTGTGCTGGCTTCCGGAGAACGGTTTGGCTCGGATCAAAACCCGCGAGCTTGAATGACCAGCAACGCGACGCTCTGATTTCCATAGATCAACATCCGGCCATGTCGTCAGCAAAGAAGGAGATGCGCCGGCCCGACCTGAGTACGAACCGACCAGTCCCTCTCGTCAAGAGCACCGTGGCGCACCGGCAGCACTCGCTGGCGCCGCCATCCACGCTGAACAGAGCACCAGCTAACACCTCGCGGAAACGCAGTCGTCCCGTATCAGGCTCCGGCGTCCAAGGCCGACGGTGCCGACCTCCAGTCAACGCTGGCGTCGACCCTGCCCATGGCGGCAATGTTCCTGCGCAATCGCTTCATCGGATGGTGAGACCCCCAAGAAGCCTTCCTTCCGAGCCGCCCGCATTGCCTAGCCGTTTCTTTCTCGATCGCGACTACGGGCCTTTTCAAAACCGCGTCGGTGCGGCGCGAGCTGGCTATTGCCTCCTCACGCCCCCTGGCGCGGGTTGGTGGGGTGGGAGTTTACACGCACCAGGGAATCGCGGATATCACGGGAGAACGGATGGTCGACGTTGGCTGCTTGATTGCTGACAAAACTATACTGCAGGGCCGCTCTCGTTTTCAGCTTGCAGAGCTGGCTGGGCGAGAGCGAGGACGCCAGGAACACGTCGGCCACGCCAGGATACTTCAACGTCGGAATGGGCCGTAAGTCGCACAACGAGGGTGGCCGGAAAATGGAGCGGGCAGGCAACCAGCGAGCGCTAACATAGAGTCGCAACATCACAGTCGTCTCCCTGATCACATGCTACCTCCCCCTGTTCCTGCCGCCGCAGCCCGGCTTCAATCGCGCTGCCACTGGCACTGAAGCGCCAGCACCGGCGCCCCCTGCATAGAGCGAGGGAGAAGAGAAGGGGGTTTTTTCGGAGGAAGGGTGGCTGGCTGCTTTTGGCTTTTGCTCGTTTGAGTAGTACATACATACGGCCCGGGTCATTTGATAATCGTCTCAACTGGGGAAGACGAAGTATTGGTTGTTGTTTGGCGTGATATAAGGAACAACCCAGAAACAAGAAGCGGACACGGCGGGATTGATTCAGAGGCTAGTCAAGAACCAGATGGACGCTTCGGGCCCATTCTGGGAAATTCCAATGAGTTTTGTTTCGCTCCAAGTGCGCGCCCGACACGGGAGCGTGAAGGGGCCGCTTTGATTTGTGATGCTTCTCACCACGATTCTCAGCTTGTCGGATGGCGAGCTGGATGCCACCCAGAAGCTGGGTAAAGTAAACACGTGGCTACCGGCCTCGCACTGCCAAGAGTTGATCGGAGCCAGGGAACATCCAAGATTGGAGGATTGTCAAATGCGCCAAGGGGAGGTTGGCGCCCTTCACGGGGCCGGCAAGCGCCGGGCCAAAATTCCACCAGGCTTTTCCGCGTTTGTCATCTCGTGGATGCGAATTTCCAATTTCGCGTGTTTGCTACTTGCGATTACAAAGCCATTATTCTCTTTCGATGCTATTCTGGGCCCAGTGAAGGTGACAAAAAAAAGCAGTCAAGGATGGCGAGCCGACGAGCGATCAATCCGCCTGATCGCTCCGATTTAACTCGGCCGTTTTGAGCAAGAGACTTTGGGTCCCACGCATCGGCGGCCACCATTGGCCGGGGCAGGCCTCCCAACGAGCCACAGAAGCCACAGAAGCCACAGGGGCCGTCAGCGCCCGCCTCCTTTGGAGGCCGTTCTGAAACCTAGCTGGCCCGAAGAGGCGCGGCCACCCTGGCCCCCCTGGCCCAAGCTCTGACGGATTCTGTAACAGGATCCGCCTACAATCGTACCATTTCCCACTTGCCGCCCTTCTTTGCCCTAGGCCGTCCATGCCATCACCTCTTTTCCCTGGGTCCGCAATTAATCCCTTTTTCGCAACTTCTGCGACTGCGCATCCAATTTTCCCCTTCCTTTCATGATCGCCTTTCCGTTCCTTTCCCACCACTAATATTCTTAACCTTAGTACGACTTCAATCTCCCTCAATATCAGGTCCTTGTTTTTTCGCCGGCCGGTCCCTCCTCTCAACAGCGACAATTCCCTTCCCTCCTGGTCGAGATCAGTAATCAGCTGGCCTGAAAAGTCAAAGACACCCCCACGATCGTTTCCGAAGTCCAAGGAAAACAAGAGAAAATAGCTTCGTAATCGTGCGAAAATCCCCCGCCAACGCCCGACGCCGCCGCTCTTCTCCATCACAAACGCCTCTCTCCAACACCCGTCATCGCAGGTCGAAATCCCAACCCAAGAACTCGAGACAACCAATACCCGACGACCCGCGCTCTTCCGCTTTCGTACGACACCGACTTCTTTCGTCGTCCGCGACGCCAACGGGAAATCGTGCACACGGGGCCCAAAGTGGGAGGAAAATCAGCCACAATGAAGGCCGTCGCTGCCGTCGTCGCCACCCTCTTCGCCTCAATGGCCAGCGCATGGGTCGTCATCACACCGGTGACGCCCGAGATGGTGGTGCCCAAGTCGGGAGACGACTGCTTTTTCGGCGTCACGACACCGCAGGGCTGCGCGTGCGTGTTCCCCTTGCCCCGGATTGCCAGTCGGTCACACTTGATCATGAAGGCTAACAGGTTGCCTTGTAGTCCTTTTGTCCGTGCACCAAAGAAATAGTCCACTCGAAGTCGGAGCGGATTTTTATTTCTTTGGAGTGAGGAGAAGAGGAAGCGTAATAATGGACAGCGAGTATACCCACGAGACGGAGAGGAGCGGACTCGACGCCACCCTCGCCTAGCCTCCATTTGCCACACAGACATACACCGCCTCGCCGCCACAGGCTTTCGACGGCGACAAACGGACACGGCAAGACGGGACAGCCACGAAGGCAGTGAACAGGAGACAAGGTGGAGGAGTAGCAAACACAACGATATACTGAAGCGGCATTTAACGGAAAGCGTGTTCTTTTGCATTTTCCACATGTTCTGTGTGGCAATTTTCGATCGGGAGGTCACGGCTTCTATGCAGACGATCAGGAGAGGAGAGCGAAATCAGACTTGTATTTTGACGTTCAATTCTGTGCATATTTTAAACCGTATTTTTTTCCTTCTCTTTTTGTCTTAGACATGGTTACTACCTAGGTTTCTGCCTCCCATATTTTTTTTTTTTTTTTTTTTTTTTGCCTCCCATTCCGTCAATCCGTGATTTTTTCGAGTCTGACTGGTGCCTTGTTGCCATGTTCACCAACATCTTCGCTTTCGCCGCCCGCGATGGAAGGTCCGCGCCCAACCTAGCCGCTGCATTCTCCGTGTGGCTCTCGTCCCTGCTAGTCGTTGGACCTCGACAGACGATGGGATCTCCGGGACCGGGGCCGACTAGCGGGGTCGTACGAGACCCCAGACCCTGATGGCACCACGCCTCAACGCAAACGCCGCAACATACGGTAGCCTGGGTGGATAGCATCCCAGCGAGCAAGCACGAAGAAGCCAGTCGCATTGGAAAGCTCGTGGAGACAACCGGACACCTGTAACTGTATCTGATCTGATATATCCATGTAGGCTTTTCTGGATGAGATTACTGTGTATATGGCATGGCCTGTGTGCGGCATGGCGAGGCGCGTAGGAATGAAACCGCTGCTCGTGATATCATGGTACGAACGAAAAAAAGGGGGGATCCGGTCCCAACTCGATTAACAAAAAACGTCATCACAGAACGCCCATCACAGCCTGCGCCACAACAACCGCAACGCTAAACCACAAAGATGGCAGTGATGTCACCGCCGCGTTCTTCTTGCCGTTGTTACCGCCCGCCGCGGGCCCAACTCCCTGGCCCTGGCCGCACTCCCCAGCCATGCCCGCCAGGCCAGCCGCGTCGGCCGCGATGGCCCGCACGCCGCCGTCGCCGCAGCTGGCGTACTGGGCCAGATAGATGCTGTCGGAGGTCTGGTCGAAGGTGATGGAGGCGGCGCGCATGAAGCTGTCGCCCAGCAGGGCCATGATGCCGCTGGTGCTGCTCTTGAGGGGGATGGCGCCCAGCGCGCACTCGTTGCCGGCCTGCCAGATGAACTCGCGGTAGGGGACCGAGATCTTTGCCACCGAGCCTCCGGCGCCGCCGCCAAAGGTGAAGTCGAAGGATCCCCGCGAGGAGAGGAGGCTGCAGGGCACAATGTAGACCTCGGCCTGGCTGTCGAACTGGGCGCCCGTGTCGTTGGCCATCTGGTCGACGACCGTCTCGGGCAGGAAGCTGAGGGACGAGCCCGAGTCGATGACGATGGGCATGGTGCTGCCCGTGTACGTCCTGCCAGCGCCGCCGTTGCCGTTGTTGTTGTTGGAGATGCCCTGCAGCTGCACCCAGTAGCGACGGATCGTCTCCTTGCCCTGGGGTCCCAGGATGGGTATCTTGGTCAGGTTGCCTGAGAAGCGCTTGGCGTCGACGCCGCCGAAGATGATGGCGCCGCCGTTGTTGGCGTCAGCGGACCCCAGCGCGATGGTGAAGGCGCGCGACCGCGTCACGTTCTGCTCGAACAGCGTGTCGACGAAGTTGTTGTACTGCAGGTTCACGCCGTTGCCGAAGCCCAGGCCCAGGATCCCCTCGGGCAGCTGGGAGCTCTTGGTGGCGGCGCCGAAGACGACGTTTGTCATCGAGATGGCTGCGTGTTCGGAAGAAAAATCAGCTTCAGCTTCACATTGTGACTTCTTTCTCCCTATCAAAAAGGGTTGTTTGGTGGATGCAAGAAGCCGGGGGACTCACAGCTGTCTGGAACGGATATCGAGTCCTGGACATATTGGATCGTGGCCTGTCCTTTGCCGTATGTGATGTGGTTGGTCACGTCCAACACCTTGGACGTGCTGCTCGAACTGGGCTTGTACTGGCCGTTGGCCTGGCACTCGGCCCTCTGCGAGCTGACCTGGACGGTCGAGCACTGAGGATTGACCCAGAGCTCGTCGGAGCCTGTGTCGATGGCCACCTTTGTCCGCTGGCCGGGAGTGCCGATACTCACTGACGGTCCAGATTTGCATTAGAATCACCCAGTGGGTCATGGTAGGTGCCGGAAGCTGTTGTAGTTTGCTGCCGGGACGCAGGGACGAGGGACAAGTAGCTCACAAGTGACGAGGTAGCTGAGGATGGAGACATTCTGTAGTGGAACCTCGACATCCTGCCTTTTTAGAAGCGGTACCAGAGACCTCCTGTGCTCGATAGGGAAGGATATAAAACCCTGTGACGCGCCGGCGTCAGCGGGAGGCAGGGCTGTCGCCCCGACGCAGGCGGCGAGACCTAAAGAAAGGAAAAGTCTCGAGGCCATGATGATTACCCCCGGAGTCTCTAAAGTCGCCGGGTCACCTATCCCTCTCTATGACCAAAAGCTCCGCGATGGAGCGTTGTAGATGATCGGCCTGCCTTCCGTCCCAGGACGGTTGTCACGTTCGGAAGTTGGGCAAAGTAAAGCCGATATTCCTTGGCCAAGGTGCTGCCCCTCGGGAGAGTCTAGTCGGGGCACGACAAGCGTGCACTTGAACAGCAGCAGCAGGGATCTGCAGGGCTGTATGTTTGTAGTCAGAATGACGGGGTTTGCGACTCGGGATGCAGTGCCAAGATCCGGACGAGTCGATGGGCGTGGGGAGCGGGTTGGTTGTGACGACTAAGCGCGCAGGTAGGTAGCTCTGCAAGAGGATAAATAAAACCAGTGAAAGAAACAAGGCAGGTCTTCCTCTTTTTCCTTCTGCACTAGGTCGTCCACTAGACCGGCGCCGCAGGTCAGTGGTGGTCGCCCGGGAAGATGGGCCTGGCTAGCGTCCAAAGCGCTTATGGTGATGGGCGTGGTCGTGCATACATAGGTGGGAAAGCGGCACAAGCATCCGGCATGACAAGAAAAAAAAAAGCGCGCCCGCTCGCCACCTGGTCGAGCGAGACAAGCACGAACGAACGGCCTCGGCCACAGCCGATGACACAGGAAGCCTGTCCTGCATGGCTAGCCCAGTTGGGGAGGATGGCTTTCCCCAGCTGCCTGTCTGTCAGGGTCGTGGTTGGCTGGTGATGGAGCCAGCTTGGAGGGCTGAGCTGCAGGCACACTGATGTGGCCCAAGGTATGAGTTGTCCGGATGACACATGCTGGAGTTCACGGCGCTAAGTCAACGCTTGCAGGGTTTCTCCTGGGTCGGCGGGGCATCGGATGTGATCCTTCCCAGGAGGGCAGTCAGCATTAGAAGCCCGATAACCGATTTGGAAGAGGTCGTCGGGGCGGGAGGAGACCTGGGAACGGGGCAGCCGACTGGGCAGAAAAAAAAGAAGAGAAAAATATCGTCTCTATTGGCGGTCGTGGTTGAGGCTCTACATGCGGCAGGGCTGCAAATATCGAGATGAACGCCCGTCTGTGCATAAAGCTTGTCGCGGGAAGTCGGCAGAATGGAAATAGAGCGGCTGTGGCACTGACGAAATCAAGGCTGTGCGGGCTGCTGAAGATGCCCACAAACAAGCTTTCTGGCCCGCTAGTGGGGCCGCATGAAAAGAATTGGGGCGCCACCTTGGAACGAACGCGCGTCTCTGTTTGGCTCCGGCTTGAAATGCTTGAAATGGCTCACGTCGCCCCATCGCGCTCCATTGGCCTCCAGCTGAGGTCCCAGAAACACGAAAAAGGACTCAGCCTCCCTTCGTCGGGCAATATATATCCCTGCCAATATGCCGCCGCCCTGGTGCGGGAGCCTCCTGCAACTCCGTGCTCCCGAGCGCCAGCTGAGGCTCCCTATTCCCACCTTTCTCGCGACGCGTTGCGCCTCGAATGGCTACGGCATGTCCATCCCGTATGCACCGATCCGCAAAAGCCAAAAGTCGGTCGTTTTGAGCAGTCGATTTATCAGAATCGGGTGTCGCTCGCTCGTCTGGAGTGAGCCGCTGAATTGTTGCGTCATCTCCCGGTGACTGGGCTTGGGGTGGTCTTCAGTTTGGCCTGGCGCCAGCCTTTTAACGGCTCTCTAGCTCAGAACAGTGATCCTAGCCTCGCGACGAGGCCGTGGGTATCATGGCGAGAACTGGCAACCATGCCGTGTTGGCTGTCTTGGAAAGACACCGCTTGAGTGCCTAGTAGAGCAGCTGTACCCAGACAGTCGCCTTTGCTCGTCTCAACGATGCGCGGCCATCTCTCGCCGATCTGCCGGGCCTATGTCGGAGGACCTGCCTTCTGATTGGGGGAGATGAAAAAAACAAAAGGGCCCGTTGGCCTTCCAAATGGTCCTGAAGCGGTAGGTATATAAGCCCCGCGCCGGTAAGACTGCATACCTGAAATTTCATTTGAGCACGGTTAGCCTAGCGGCACAGAGAGCCAGTGGACCAGATCAACGGGAGTCATTCTGCGCTCTTCCCCGAGAGTTCTCCGAAGAGCCTGGGATCGATTCCCACTGTGACCCGGAAGCCGATGTTTCAATCAGATTTGGTCTGTCGCCGGCTACCTTCTAATGCCAGAAGCAATATCGCAAAAGGCGTGCGCTGCGAGCTAGGAAGTGTAAGCAAATAGTGCGCTGTAACCACCTAAAAAGAACCTAAGCAAGTCAAGCTTGAAGGATTGATTTTTTTTTTTTTTTAAATTTTTTTATATAAAATATATATATTATTATTCATTGCTAAAACGAATGAGCTCGGGCCAACACGGTGATGCGATCGAGTCCATCATCTCAGCTCTCCGTCAAGTGACCACTGACTAGCCAAGCGGCAAGGCAGTCGGTCGGTACATCGTACCAAAGGCTGAAAACTTTTCGCAAGCGTGTCAAACAAGCACGACGGACAAACACCCTGGAACAATAACGGATAGGTGCATCCTTGGTATTGGTCACGAGCTGGCTTTTAAGAGCGGCCAGAGGATTAATAATGAGCTGGCCTTGGCGACAGCGACATCTTATCCAGCTGTTCACGAATCACATCGCCGGGCCGCTCAGCAGTCAAGGCGTCCAGACGGACTGTGCATGCTTCTTCCACTCGGCGCGCCAGAAGGGGCAACGAGATCATCTTCGGCTGCGTCCGGCTGTGAATGCCCATGACGCAGGGGTCACCGGACAGCGACAGGGGAAAAACGCGGCTTCGGCCAGGCTGGCAGGTTCTCGGCGCAAACTGAACCCCTGGCCGTGCGACGTGCCCGTCCGTCCTCCCCCGCCCGGTGCAACGGCCACTTCAAGCCCACGGCCGAGATGATGGCCTCTCTGAGCTGGTCCAATCAAGGCAGCCAGCCCCATCGCCTCCCGCTCACCTTTCCCAAAGCTCCACCGGGCAAGAGACAGATGTCGGATGGATGGACAGAAAAGACACGCCCCAGCCCGGTGCGACGGCCGAGCGATGCACGTTCGCAACTGGGAGCGTGGTGGTTGGCCGACCGTCCCGAGAGGCCGAGATGATGGTGTCACGCAGCAAGAGAGAAAGGGAAAAAGGACGGGTGGGCTCCATCTTGTGATCCCTAGGAGACAGAGATGACAAACAGGCACAGCAGCAGAGAAAAGATGAGGAAACAGGTGACAAGATGGTGAGGGCGTGGGTGCGAGCGTGTGCCCGTGTTGCCCATCTGCGTACACCTACACGTTACGTCCTGATAATCTCGGAGCCGGGCGAGCAAACCAGCCGCCCAGCCAAACCTCTCTCCGTGCTCGGCCAGTTCGGCCACCTCTTGCTCGGGAGGAGATGTCTCGGCCAAGGTTGCGCAAGACGGCATCTGCGAAAGAAAAGAGAGAAAGAGAGAGCTGATTGTCTCAGTGACAGAGTAAGACACGTTCTCTATTCATCCCGAGAGGCCCGAGTGGCTAAGGAGAAGAAGGCAGTGGCGGGCGGGAGAAGGGAGGGACAGCCGGTAATGTGCATGGCAGCAGCGGAGGTGGGTGAAAACGAAGAGAGCTGGAGAGGGGAAGTGGCAAGAAAAGGGGTACACGGACTTGGCGATGGGCGGACAGCAGACCGACGGACCTGAATCGGGTTTGTTTCTTGACCCGCCCGCCCCTGTGAGGACTGATCATGGAAACATGGCCCGCTGGCAAACGCTCAGCTCTGCCCGTCCGACGGGGTTGCACTGAAGAGTGAGAGAAAGAGAGGATCAAGAATCACACCTATACTCCTACGGAGAACATGGCTTAGCGCAGGCTCCCTCCCCTGTGGTCTTATTTTTCCATCCGTCAACAAACACACCCTGTCGCCGCTTCTTCCCGTCGGCTCAGACAAGGAGGGGGGACCGTTGGGGCCCCAGAAAAAAACAACCAGCAACCCAGCAAGATACCGCCGCCATGATGATGGAGGTCCTGGCCGCTGCGGCCTGGCTTCCGCTGCTGCTGCTGTCGGGGGCTGGGACGGCATATGCGCACGGCGGCAGCAGCGCGTCGAGCACCGGACCGGCGTGGGCGGCGACGACCAGGGCCGTCATGGTGGGCGCCAACGGGCGCGTCTTCTCGCCCAACCGGACCGTGGCCGGCGTCGGCGACGTGGTCGAGTTCAGCTTCTACCCGGGCAACCACAGCGTCGTCCGGTCGGCCTACATGTTTCCGTGTGTTCCGTTTGAGACGACGGGCGCCGGCAAGACGGGGTTCTGGTCCGGGTTCTTTGACGACAAGAGCCAGGTGGGTAGGGAGGGGTTGTTTCTGGGGGAGGCAGAGGGAGGGTTCTTTACATTGCTGACGCAGGTGCAAACGTCACCAACATCGACAGACCCCAGGGCGGTGGCGCCTGACCATCACCGACACGACCCCGATCTTCTTCTACTCGTCCGGCCCCGACGACTGCAACAGGTACGGCATGGTGGGCGGCATCAACGTCGACCCGGGCGAGCTGCAGATGCAGCACGACATGGCCGTCGACTCGCCCACCGTCGTCCAGCCCACCGTGGCCTCGTCCTCCAACGGCGGGCCCAGCGGCCCGGGCACCCCGACCTCGTCCGAGCCTTCTCCTGCGCTGTCGTCGGCGTCGTCTGGCGTCCCGCCCGGCGCCATAGCCGGCATCGCCGTGGGGGTCGTCGCGACCCTCGCGCTGCTCGGCTTCATCCTGTACGCCTGCGGCCGCCGGCGCGGCGGCTACGACCAGCGCCGCCGCCGCATGCTGTTCCCGCTGGGTCGGGTGGGTGGTGGCGGTGGCGGCGGCGGCGGCGGCGGGAGGACGCCGTCGCCGTCGCCGTCGTCGCCCAACAAGGAGTCGCAGTACCATCGAGGCTCGTCGTCGCACCGCCGCCACAACCGCGACGGCAGCGGCAGCAACCACCACCGTCACCACCAGCACCACCAGCACCACCACGACGAGCGCACGTCCTCCATGACGTTCCTCCCGACCAGGGGCGGCACCATCAGCGGGACCCACGGCGGCGGGAGCGGCGGCAGGGATGGACGCAGCGGCGGAGGTGGAGGGGCCACGGCGTCGAGGGCGGGCACGCGCAGCAGCGTGGTCAGCAGCACCAACACGACATCGCCGTTTGTGGCCTCGGCTTCACCGGCAGCAGCAGCGGCAGGAGGAGGCGGCGGTCCTCCCGTGGGCGACGGGAACGGGGCAGCGCAACGGCAGCAGTCCCCGCCGCCGCCGCCACCCACGGCCGTCGTGGCCGCGGGCGCGCCCATCGTCGACGGCGACACCATCTACGTGCCCGTCAAGCGCAGCGCCATCGTGTCGGGCGAGTTTGGCGGCGGCGGCGGCG
>PYSR01000092.1:30883-113846 GCA_003049425.1 Magnaporthiopsis incrustans
GGAGGGTCCGGCAGCTGCTGCTCGGCCGCCGCGTCGCCGCCCGCGTCGCCGCTGTCGGCCATCATGCCCCTGCCCCTGGCCGTGCCGTCCACGCACGCCGCCTTCTCCCCCGCCCACCACAACCACAACCACAACCACAACCACCGCCAGCACCACCATCACCAGTACGACCTCTACCCGTCGGCCTCGCCGGGCCCCTCGCCCGTTCCGACGGCGGCGCAGCTGCACCACCGGCGCTGGATGATGGCGTCGTCGTCGCACTCGCAGGGCGACAACAGCGACGCCGAGAGCGGCGTCTTCGGCTTCGGCATGTCCCGCCTCGCAACGCCGCGGCCGTCACGCGGCCTGACTGGTGACGGCCCGTCGCAGCACCAGCACCAGCAGCAGCACCACTCGCCCGCCCTCTCGCTGCAGCACGTCCTGCTGAGTGGTGTCGACGAGGCCGGTCGATCATGCGCCGCGGCCCTGCCGGCATCCTCCCCCAAGGACAAGGACGCGGCTGCTGCGGCTGGCGGTGGCAACGACGGCGACGACGACGGCAATGGCGGTACTGCCGCCACGAGCAAGGCGACGGCGGAGCTGGGGTCCATGCTCAACGGGACGGCGCCCAGCCTGTTCCCGTACGATAATGGCCGCTGCGTGCTCGAGGCGCGCGGCGGCGGTGGGTGCAGGGAGCCGAGCGAGCTGTCGGGGTGAGATGCTGGGATCTTTTGGTTGCTGTTTTTTTTTCCTTTGTCGTTTTCATAGGTAGGGAAAAAGGCAAATCGGGGAGGGGAGATATTTGGCTCTTCCCTTGATCGAGAGATGGGATTTCATAATTTGCTGTTACAAGGCTCATTCGTAAATTATTCAGGATTAGTTACTTGGGGAGGAAGGGAGTTTCCCGGTCAAGTTGAGTAGCGGTGATGTGGTATCCGGCCAAGCGCCGGGGCGGGAGATATTATGTTTCGCCGCCCCTGGTGTGTCTAACATCGCAAGCCCACAGCCATTCTGGTTCGCATGCTCCAAGGGCGTCCATCCTTGGCGCGTCTTCCTCCTAGGCAACCCAGCTGTCAGAATTCTGCGCCATCACATCCTGTCTAGCCGCCTTTCTTTCGCCCGCAAACGGCCAAGAGACCAGGTCATCGTACCCTTTCGAGCTACATGTCTGCCGCGGCGACAACAACAGATGAGGCTACGGCCGAGCGAGGAGTCCAAAGCACAAGAATGCTTGAGCGAGCGAGGAACTCACTCCCAAGTCACATCCTCTCCACGCCCCTGGCAACCTGATAGTTTGACTGGCTCACCAAGCCCCGGGCTCACTCAAGGCAGAATCTTGGAGACAGCTCCGGCCGCGAGAGCGTATGTTCGAGCGGAAGCTGGACTCTTTTGCTCCAACCAGCTGGGTAGGTTGAGATTTGGAGCTTTGACAAACAAACGTGGCAGATGCTGAAAAGCCTCATTTATATCCGCCATTACTTCTAATGCTCCAGGCCTGACCTTGTGAAGCTCTGGGAATTAACGATGCGGCGTAAACGGACTGGTAAGACCAGCCGCCCCAGGGGACTCCGGAGCCTCGGTCATTCTGACAAATACTTGGTGATCGAACCCTGGGCTGCCCCGACTCGATCGCGTTGACGAGCTGGTCCGCCTCGGACTGCAGCGCCGGAGCCTCGGCGAACTGAAAGGACGGTCCACTTATTGCAGTCTTTAGGTGTTTCATTGGGAGGGATATTAGCGGTCTTGGACTTTCGGGGGTGAATAATGAGGATTTGAACAGCATTGCGGATTGGAATCTGAGTCTGGTCAAGCAGGCGGCTGAACTGACGGAGCCCAGCGTCCTCTCGGGGAAAAGATATCACGCTCTTGTTCTTCGTCTGGGATCGGTACGACTAGACCGATGTGGTATAGGACAGGTAGACAGCAGCTGCGTGCGGCTCAGGGACATGGCACGGATTAAAATGGGAGAATGTACCCAGTAGCAAAATCTACAGCCGGCCAAGATTTAGGGTTTAATGTGCGAAAAGCTTCCAACTGACACAAAGGTATTTCTTTGCCCTTCCTGTCTGCCGCACGGCCAGGAATTCCGAGCTTGATTGTTGATCCGTGAAAATAAACGAGAAAAAAAAAGAATAAAAAGGAAATCATCTCACGTTCCCCTAAAGCTTTCCACCCGTGTAGTTTCCGCGCCGCCAAACCCGTTGAAGACGCCCAGGACCAGAACGCGATCCCGCCGCGACCCAGCAGCCCTCCGAAGGGTTGCACGCAAACGACCCGAGCGGCTCGGGAGGGCCGTGTTGAACCCCGGCCGTCGTCTAGAGGGAATGTCGCGTTAGCCCGAGTTTGTGCCCCTGGCGTCTGGCCGTGCCGTGGCGGAGCGGGTCCGAAGGAAACGCCTGCTGAAGTATCCGTAGAGCCGCCGGCCGTGGCTCGTGGAGTTTGGTGACGTGGTGCTGCTAGTGTTGATAGTTGTGCTTGTGATTGCGCTACCGGTCGTGGCCGAGGCATAGAGCTTGTGCTGGTCTTGGATGTTGGTTGGCCGTGGATGTGATTGTTGTTGTGGTGATGTATGTATCCGGCGTCCGTGCCGCTTGTCGCTTCCGAATCTGTGGTACTCGTCTATGCGTCCAAACCGGTAATGTGCTGCTGTGATGCTAATGTCGCTAGTAACTTTGGCGTCTATCAATACCGGATCTATCGGTGGGGAAGGACGTCACAGGACAACCGGAGACGAATAGCTTCGCGAAAAAAACTACATAGTAAGGCGGCTACTGTGCTAACCCGCCCATCTTGGAAAACTGCTCCTAGAGCACTGGGTAGCGCACGCCTGCAGGTCACTCGGCCTGCTGGACTCAGTCCGGCGACGATGGACCCCGGAGGGTTGGACCCGCCGCTCGACGCTCAAAGCAGCCGTGCAGACTCCAGAGCTCGGAACCCAGATGAAGTCGGGCAGGAGGCAGTGAGCGTCCGGGGCCTGCGTCGTCCGTGTCCGATACCTCTTTCCCCTGGAACTGTGGGAGGGTCCTGCGTCCGCGGGCCCTCCCGTGAGACTCCGGGGAAAGAATCCAGTCGCATGCAAAACCGTCCCGGGCGCCGTTTCGCCATGGACGATGCGGCCGGGGACACGCGGTATGAGGCAGCCGATCCGATTTTTGGCCATGTAGACGGGAATATGTTGTTTTCCGGATTCCCGCGGCACTTTTATGATCGCAGTCCCATGTGGCGCTGTCGCAGTCCCACGTGGCCGTGAGCGACCTGTAGTGTTTACCATCCCCTGAGATCGCTCTGGCAGGTGATGGAGCAGCAAGCAGAACCCCGGCTCGGCCCCGGCAGCGGGGACGTGCTCCGTATTAGATGGAGGAGGAAGACGTATTTCGACGGAGTGAGCGGGAGGGCAAAAAAGGATATCGAGGAGCAGGGGCAACAGAGATGACGAAAAGAGAATCCCAAAAGGCGTCCCCTTGCACGAGAACCCCCAGGGTGTATGCAGCCTCCTACCGTTTATTAGCTGTGCGTGGCGGGACGCTGCGAGAAAGGGAGGAAGAAACACGACGCAGCCCAGAAGTGAGCTTTCCACAAAGTATCTCGGCAGCTCGACACGTCAACCATCTCGCTCAGAGCGTGCACCCAGGAACCGGGACGTAGGGGATAGTAGCAAACCACCATCTTGTGACATGCCCCGGATTCAATCTCCCGCTGCTGAAGCACGCACAAGGAACAGTGGTCTCCTGACCGAGGCCGGAACGACAATGTGCCAATCCCCAACGGGCAAAATTGTCATCCGGATCGTGCCCGCTTGGCATCTCATCTCCCGAGCGGGAGTGGCTTGCAACAGTCCACATCGTCACTGCCACCGAGAAAGGAGAAATCTCTTGGATAAGACCAGCATGAGGGACCAGGCTCCGGAAGTGCATGCTGTCATTGAGCGGTATCTTACGAATAAACCAGATTAAAAAAAAAAAAAGAAAAAAAAAAAAAACGAACGAAACGCGTCCAGAACATGCAGGCAGGAGATGAAATCCAGGTATACCAATCGGGGTCCATGATGAATGTGCAGGCAAAGATATGGTGGAAAAAAAGGCGCGGGGGATGCCAACAACACGCTGAGCTAACCGATCCAAGACAGACAGACAGGCGAAGATGAAGCCCACTATATCTAAACAAAAAAAAAGGCTTTGGCTTGCTTGTTTTTTTTTTCTTTTAATCTCCCCTCTTCTTTGACTCAGCCCTCAAACTCGACAATTCTTTGCCCTCCCGCCGCACCGCCGCTTCCGCCGCCAGGCACCTCTTCCCTCCGCCGCGCGACAGGCGCATACTGCGCCTTTCCACTACCGCTCTGGCCCCCATCCTCGTCGTCGCCCCCGTCCGCCTCGGCGTCGGCTCCCTCGAGGAGATCCCTGTCCGACGACCTGACGCCCCGGGCGGCCGCCGATCCAGCCCCACGCGTCATGCTGCTGGCCGAGGACGAGGGCTTGCCGCGGACGACAACATCGTCGTCGTCGTCGTCGTCATCGTCGGCGGCGACACGGCGCTGGCCCCCGTTGCCGCCTTGCTGTTGCTGCTGAGCCAGCGCGTTCTTCTCCAACTCCCGCTGTGCTTCCTCCATGCGCCGGCGCACCTCGGCCGCAACCCGCGTCGCGTCCGTGACGATGCCGTCCAGCACCCCCCTGATGCCTCCCACGGCCCCTCCGCCCGCCGCCGCCACGGCCCTGCCTGCCCCGAACCCGATGTTGCCAAAGGTGGTCAGCGGGGTTGTCGCCGACGTCGGGCTCGTCACGGCGGCCGAGGCGCTTCCGGCGAGACCCTCGACGATGTGGAACGAGATGGGGAACGACGACTCGAAGAACTGCTCCAGCAGCTCGTCCGCCAGCACCACCATGCGGAATGTTGGCAGCGTGATGTGCATCGGGTTCGCCGGGTCCAGCGCCACATTGGCCGCTGCTTCCGACTGCGCCTTGGACACCTTGCGGTCACCCACGCCCTGCTCTCCCGCCGGCGGGCTTGCGGCTGTCGGTGTCGTCGCCGCGGCGGCGGCGGCGGGTTTCGGGGCCGGGACAGGTCTTTGCGCCGGTTGGGGCTTGGGGCTTCCGGGTGGAGAGTCCATGGCTAGGAGGTCTTCCTCGTCCGATTCGTCGTCGTCATCGTCGTCATCGCCTATCGCGAAGGCGTCCGGGTCGACAAGGGCAGGGGACACGGGCGTGTTAACCTTGGCCTGAGCCTTTGGTGCCTCCAGGGGGTCGTCGTCCTTCTCCCGAGCATAGGGATCCACGCGGGCCAGGGAGTCTTGGTTCTTGGGGTGGTCCGGGTCTGCGTACTCGAAGCATCTCCTTATGAACGCACTGATGCTGCCCAGGAACCTCTCGTTGGTGGAGCCGGCAGCGGCGGTACTAACGCCTAGGGTGGCGCGGTCGCCGCCTGCCACCTGGTGCTCCGAGTAGCCGTTCAGGGCCGCAGTTGAAGCCGACGGGCTCAGCGTGCCCTCGAGACCCCTCCTGGAGAGGAAGAGGAGAGCCTCGGATATCCTCAAGATGCCCTCCCGGTCGACCTTGCCGTCACCATCGTCGTCGTACAGTTCGAACAGGTATGTTATCGTGCCCATGATGTCGCGCTTCCCCTTGATGCGCGCCATGCCCGTCACCACATTCTGCAGCGTCAGCGCCCCCTCCGACTTGGTGTCCCACTTGGCGAATAACCGCTGCAGGAACTCGTGGTCTGCCGGCTCTGGACCGTTGCCCCAGGGCGACAGCGCCAGCTGCCTGCCGTTCCTCTGGTTGAAGACCTGGTTCCTGTCCCGCTCGCTGAAGGTGTCTCGCCGGGGCGTCGTCGGCGAGTCCGACATGGCCCACTTTGCCACGCCGGCGAGGAACTCGCGGAACGCGTCGTAGTCCATCAGGCTGGTGCTCGCGCCGAGGCCCACGCGGCCCTTCTCGACCTCGGGCTCGTGGACCCTTGGCCGGTTCGCCCGCGCCCTCCTCTGCTTCTCCTCCTGGATCATGCCCTCGCGCTGCTGGCGCTCATAGAGAACCGTGTAAAAGCGGTCGTACAGGGCGCCGAGCTCCTCGGTGCTGAGCAGCTTGCTGTCGGCGCCCAGGTTCCTGAGGGCTGTTCGCTTCGCAAAGTTCTCAATGTTGTTGAGCACGGCGTCCTTGTTCTTGAGCCGCAGCTCCGTGATGCTGGCCTGCGTGATGCCCGAGAATTCCTTGAAGGCGACGACCATCAGCTCTTGGAAGCGCGTGACGGCCCGCAGCTTGGGGTTCTCGGATTTGGGGTGGGCCGACTCGTCTAGGCGAGAGAAGTAGGACTTGAGGACGGAGATGAAGGCGCCGTCGTCGGTCGCGTCCAGCAGCTCCTCGCCGTTTATGCGCAGGATGGCGAGGCCGACCTGAAACAGCACCTTGGGGCCCTCGACGAAAAAGACGTCCAGGACCCTGAACGCAAACACCAGCGGCATCGAGTTTATATACAGAGACAGGAACCAGGGGAGCGACACCACCGACAGCTGCACGTCGCTCTTGACGAGGTGCTCCCACAGGATGGGCATCGTCTTCTCGACCAGGCACTCGAAGACCTTCTGGTCCAGCAGAGTGCCGTACATGGTTGTCGAGTAGTAGCCGGGGACCAGGCGGTCGCAGAGGGTCGACAGCAGGAAGAAGGCCTGGACCTCGGACATGTAGATCAGCAAGGCCGCGACGACGATGTTCATGGCCTGGCAGTAGCCCACGTCGGCATTGACCCAGCTGTACGCGGTGAGGACCCTGCGCAACCGCCCTATGCCGATCTCGTCCTGGAAGCCCGGGTACTCGGGCAGGCTGCGGTTCAGGTCCTTCTCGATCTCGTCGATGGCCAGGGACTCCTTGCCCTCGTGCTTGGCCAGCGTGTCGTGGTACATGGTCGGGTTCTCGAGCCGCAGGTACAAGGACCCGGACGTCAGCTCCCACATCTCGCCGCGTAGTCTGTTTGGCAGACCCACGCGAATGAGCTTGTGGAAGGTGGGCTGACGCAGCAGCGTCACGTTCCGGCCGTTGTCTCGGAGGTACTCGGCCCACAGGCGCATCTTGGCCCGGTCCCGGAGCTTCTTGGGGTCGCCGGGGTAGCGGAACTGGAGGCCGAGGCCGGCGTCGGGAGCGGGGCGGTCTTTCTGGTCGTCCGGCCTGAGGAGGTGCTCAGAGTAGTTCTCGGCGACGACCGACTTGAGCTTGGCCACGTTCCCGACGGCGGCCCGCAGGCCCTTTTTCAGGCCGTCGCAGAAGCGCTCGCACGCCTGGCGCGAGCCCGCCAGCTGCACCGTTATCCTCTGCTCGCGGAAGCCCGTCGTCTTGCCCTCCTTGCTTGCAGGCGCGGCCTTGGCCCTGTCCTTTCCGGATTCGTGGAGCTGCCCGTTCCAGGTGGTGATGGCCAGAGAAAACTGCGGGCGGGGCACTGGCTGTTAGCAAGAGTCGGGGCGGGAAGTCGGGTTCCGCGGCTGCCCGGAAGGTCGAATTACCTGGTAGTTTTGACTGTTGAGGCGTTCGACCTTGCGGATGGCGCACAGGGGAAAGGTGAAGCCGTTGCCGCTGGGGCCGCCGCCGTGCGTCTGGCCGGTGAAGACGGAGGAGCTCGAGGTGGTGGCCGTCTGCAGGAAGCTGGAGGCGGTGGTGGAGAAGGCGATGTAGGCTTCGGACAGGTGCAGGCGGCCGATGTAGTGCCAGCCCATGTCGTGGGACTTGTCGCCCTGGGTGACATTGGAGGGCGGGATGGTCAGCTCGGCGGCGATCTCGTAGAGCGGGTGCTGGGAGGCCGGCAGGCGGAACTGGTGCTGGAAGAGGGTGGCCTTGGACGGGTTCTTGTCCGACTGGCTGAGGTTGAGGCCCTGGGTCGGGTCGAGCAGCTCCTGTGCCTTTTGCACAAAGCTGGAGAGGTTCCACATGGCGACGGATGCGAAGTCTGTCTGGTCGACGAGGCCGCGGGATCGGTCGGGGGTTCAACCCCCTGAATCTCGAGCACGGCTCGATACGGAGTGAAGGCACGGTATTGGCGGCGTAGAGCAGATGGAGAGGCCGTGCTGGTGGTCGGCGGCCGTGTGACTGCGGTAAAGAGCAACTACAGTAGTCGGTAGAGAGAAAGCCCAGGAGGGGAGGCGTCGGAGACACAGGTCGGGCGGGTGTGCGGGAGGAATTGAATGGTTGGTTGGAGGATTGGAAATCTGGGGACGAAGCCAAGCGCAGGCGGGCTAGTCTAGGGAGCCTGGCTGGCGTGAGGATGACACTAGACGTGATTTATTTAGGGTATATAGCGAGGAAACAACAGAGCAAGACAGTTAGAACTGAGGCAGAAGCAAAAGACTGGAAGATGGCATGCGAGAATAGGAAGACGTCGTCGGCTCGCGGGGGCTTCCAGTATTTCTCAACTTGGGACCGTGGCCGTCGTTCGTCTCAGCTCGCTCGTCTCTCCTGTAGATTGAGGTGGGGAGCTGCCTTTTTCCAGCGGGCCGTCTCCCTATTCGACGCTGACAGCCTGCTGCGGGCCCCACTTGGCGGCAAGCCGCTCTTGTCAAGCTCCACTCGGCCTCGTGCCTTCAGTGGTTGCAGCTTGGTCGAATCAGTGGGACGCCAGCCCTGAGAGAAGCAGCACAGAAGCCATCACGGATGCCATTCGCTAGCACGGCATGGGCTACCAGCAGCATCCGCATCTACCTAGAGGTAGTACTACCTACCCACCTACCTACCTACAGTGCTGCCTACCACACAGACAGAGCCTCGATCCGGCAGCCCGGGCGAGCCAACGAACGGGCAGGATCCCAGCCTCACATCCAGCCCGAACCAGGCTCCCGGTGCTCTCGAGTCGGCGGCTCCGCTGGCACTCGGGTCGGACACCGATCAAACAGGCACGCGCTGCGTTGACAGCCCGTGACGTGCATAAGACGCCGGTTATTCACCCAGGCTCTCCAGGCTCTCCAGGCAGCGATGCGGACAGAGGGCGGATCGAGATGTGACAGGATGAGGCAGACAGGGCCCAACATTGTCAGGAACCAAAAGCAGCAAAAGCAGCGGCCGTGATGGGAAGAAAAAAAAAAGAAAAAGGAAAAAAAAAAAAAAGAAGAAGAAGAAGAAAAGGAAAAAGAAAAAGGTGGGGTCCGGGCCACGTTACTTGCATCATGCGCGTTCCAGCATCATGTAACAGGAGGCTGCAGTGCACCAGAGCTGCCAGTGCAGATGTCGCGGGCTTCCCCCTCCTCTTCCGCGGCGCCATCTGACTCTTCTTGTTCATCTGATCACTGCCGGCCGCAGCGAGGCTGACCGAGACGGGCTGCTGCCATGCAAGATGTGAGGCTTGGTGTTTGGGGGGACCTCGGCGGGATGGAGGTCCATTTGATGCCCGCCTTCTGGTCCCCCATCTACGTCATAGCCAGCCGCCTTGCGCCGGCACAGCGAGCCACGGCTGCACACGAGTCGAGACACCTGGCCACGCTGGCTTAGCCGGTCGACTATTTCCATCCAGTTTATGTTTTGCTAATCTCGTCGGGGAAACGTCAGAATGGAGCCTTGGAACAGGGGTCGGGGCTCAAGCGGGAAGCAAACACAGGAGAAATTACAAAGGACCGGCAGCGTCGGGAGTTGTTGGGTTTCCAGTGGAGGCGAGGCCAGTCGTCCAGGGAGAGCGTTTCTCATTCCCAGCCAACCCGTCTCTCCAGTCCGGCAGCTTCTCCTCGCCGCGATATCAACACGACGACGTCAAGCAGCACCACGGAAAAGCACGTCGATCAGCGCAGCAACCGGCACGCCATCGCAGGTTGGGGGTCATGGGGAATGGGCATGGGTGCGGGCATGCATGTCAACCGCCGCCATCCCTGTCCGCATAAGTCACTGGCCAGGATCCATCACCCGCCAGTCTAGCCGTGGCGTGGCGCCCCTCCCCGCCAAATCCATCGACCGAACCGAGCGCACGCTCCAATCCCACCGCCGTTCCTCGCCGCGCTATCACATCATAGTTACTGTAGGGCCGTCCGGCAACATCGCGGCTACCAGGCACAGCAGCCAAGGAACCCCACGCTGCACGTACGTATCTCTTGTCCTTGCTGCTGCTTGATGCGCTCTTTTCCCTCTCGTTCCGCCCTCCACCCTCCCTCCACCTATTTTCCTACCGCGGCCAAATCGGAGATACATGCCGGATCTCTTACACGGGTTACGTCCTAAAAGGCCCTTTTGGCCTTTTCGTCCCAACCGCCGGCATCCGCCCGACCAGCCCAGCAGCCACGGCGGAGGCACCTCTACCCGATACCTCCCTAACCCCGGATTTGCGCGTTTGCGCCGGGTCTCGACACTGCCACCCATACCCAATTCCATAAGCAAACCCCTCTCCGACTTGTGTGCCCAAGAAAAGGCGAGAGACAGGACGTCCCGCCTGCGTCGTTTTGTCAGAAACCGTTTCGTCCGCGAGCCAGCCAGCCAGCCAGCCTGACCCTCTTTTTTCATCCTTGCCTCCCGGAGAAAAGCCGCCTGGGCTCGAACGGAACTCTTTTAATTCTGATCCCCGCCCGGTCGTATCCGCGGTGTGGCTCAAGACCGCTTGCGCCTTCTCGCCGAAATCCCGACGAACAGTGCCGAGTCGGGTAACACCAACCAAAAGGGACAAGAGAAAGAAGAGTAGAAGCGAAAACAAGAATCTCGTGTTGGCCATCTGTTTGTGGGTGTCAATCCTCATCGTATCCCGCCCCTTTTTTTCTTCTCCCTCGACTCCCCGCCCCGCCCCTCGCGGCGGCGCAAGCCGGAGCGCACCAGACATCGGCCAAAAGCCACCATGGCGGCGGCTCTGGCGCACTCGTCTGGCCCGATCCCATCGGTGGTGGGCGTGCCGTCAAGCTCGACTCCATCGTTCGGCGGCAGCAACGGCGTGGGAGGAGGGGCTTCACACGGCCTTCATCACCTACAGCAGCAACAACAGCACCGCCAGCAGCAGCACGACGCCGCCGCCAGCAACGGCAACGGCCGGAACGATGCGCCCGCAGCAGCGCAGCAACAACAACCACCACGCGCCCCGGCCGACTCGCTACCACATCAGCAGCCGAGGAAGATGCAGCTCAGCGACTTTACCAAGGTCAGGACATTAGGCACAGGTAAGGAAAAAAACACACAAGCAGCCAAGCCCTGGGGTCACCCTGCCTGACGTATAAACGTACGAAAAAAAGGCACGTTTGCGCGCGTCTGCCTCGTCAGGCCGTCAAACCCACAGACCGAGGCCGAGCGGGCGCAGGTGTTTGCGCTCAAGATCCTGCGCAAGACCGAGGTGATCAAGCTCAAGCAGATCGACCACGTGCGCCACGAGCGCGCCATCCTGGCCGAGGTGTCGGGCCACCCCTTCATCACGAACCTGCGCGCCTCCTTCTCGGACCGCGACTTCCTGTACCTCGTGCTCGACTACGTGCCCGGCGGCGAGCTCTTCAGCTACCTGCGCAAGTACCGCCGCTTCGACGAGCGCATGGCCGTCTTCTACGCCGCCGAGATCGTGCTCGTGCTCGAGTACCTGCACGAGGCCCAGGGCGGCGTCGCCTACCGCGACCTCAAGCCCGAGAACCTGCTGCTCGACGAGCAGGGGCACATCCGCCTAGTCGACTTTGGCTTTGCGAAGCGCCTGGGCGGGAGGTTGGGGAAGGGAGCGGCAGCAGCAGCAGTCGGCAACGGCGCCGGCACCGGAAACGGCCCCGTCGAGACGTACACGCTCTGCGGAACGCCAGAATACCTGGCCCCCGAGGTCATACATAACAAGGGCCACACCACGGCCGTCGACTGGTGGGCCCTGGGCATTCTGATATACGAGTTCCTGACGGGCTATCCGCCGTTTTGGCACCAGAACCCAATCGAGATTTACAAGCAGTGGGTTTTTTTTTTTCCTTTGCCTCATGCCCGTTCCAGAAACTTATACAACCTTTCTTTTCTGCTGCTGACACTTGCGCTTCCTCCCCCCAAGAATCGTCGAGAAACCAGTCGTGTTCCCCCAGGAACCGCCAATCTCGGCCGAGGCCCAAGACATCATCCGCCAGTTCTGCACTGTCGACCGCTCCCACCGCCTGGGCAACATCAGCGGCGGCGCCGCCCGCGTCAAGGCCCACCCCTTCTTCCGCGGCGTCGACTGGGACGCCGTCTACCGCCGCCGCCAACCGGGCCCCATCATCCCGCCCGTCCGCTACCCGGGCGACGCCCAGTGCTTCGACATATACCCCGAGGAGGACGTGACGAGGGATCAGTACACGGAGGAGATGATGATGCAGTACGACCACCACTTTAGGGATTTCTGAGGGCCGGGACGGACTCTTGAGAGACGGGCTTTGCACTGCACTGTACTATTATTACTTGCTGCCCTCTGTCCATTTTGGTTGGCCGTTTTCTTCTAGCATTGAGAAGGCCTGTTGTTAGCGGCGAGATCTTGGTATCGAATCTGTTTGGATCGGGTTTTGTTATCTTCCCGGTCACTGTCCTGTCTGGGAATTTTCGAGCCATTTATTCGCATGTGGCCATATCCAGGCTTGTCTGGATTGTCCTTTCGTTCTTGGAGTACCTAGTTGACTTGAGCGGCGTCTGGGCATACTCTTTTTTTTTCCGTCACTTTGCTTCCATTGTACCTCTTCTCGCGGCTGCCGTTTCCGTACATAGGCCCCGCCACTTTCCCGTATCACGACATCTACGACCAAACAGACAGGCAAGAGACGAGCCAAGACAGGGCGACTGATGAAAATAGAAAACAGATGGTAATCGCAGTGAATGGGGCGCTGGTTTCGATGGGCTGTTTTCGCTGTTTAAACGACGCATGGGGATGCACAGTATCGCAACTCCATGGAGGGAGGTGGTTGATAGACGGACCGAGGAGGTACAAGGCAGACAACCTGTGAGCGGCTAGGTGTTGCTCCCTGGGTAGTTTTGGTGATCTACAAACGGGGCTGGCGGATATGGAAAGGGGTGAAGGGTCGTGGAGGTATAGCCAAAATTCTGTGTACCGTGCAAACCGCCTGCACCCCAATACTCCCACTCGGCCAACCCCACTGCAGTCGACACCAAGCACCGATAACCAGTGGTATCAACTCCCAGACACGCATCATAATCCCACCATTTTGTTCCCGTCCGTCGTCCCGCTTCCCCAGCAGCACAACGCGACCATCATGCCTTAGATCGCTCGTGATAAACACAAGCCAACATAGACGAGTTCTGTGTCTGTCGCCATGTGCTCGTAGGGTATACTATGCAAACTATGTCTTTAAACGCTTCGTCTATGAACACAAGAGGTCACCCTCGGATAAACCAAATACAGAAAAAGTCGAGACGCCAACAACCGCAAGATGTTCCCGCTGTCACCTCTCTCCAACCACAGCTAATGCGATAAAAACAACTGACGCAAACGCTCTTTATACCAGCGCCACACCCCACCTCTAGTATACGCAAGAAAACCACGCCAACCGTGCTAAACCGGACAAGAGTAAGGGGCGAGAGAAAAGCAACAAGTATCAGGCCAGACAAGAGTAAGGGCGAGGGGAAAGCAGCACGTGCTAAACCGGACAAGTAACGGGCGAGGGAAAAGATCCAACCAACACCTAACGCCACCATGCCCAACTCCCCAGCGATGGCAGCGTCCGCTCGCGCCACCAGCGCGACGCACCCTCGAGTCCCACCAGGCCCAGCCCCAGTCCCAGCCCGACAAAGGAGCAGCCCGAGGCCCGCCTCCTCACCTAGAGGGCCTGGTACAGCCAGTACGACGACAGGACCAGCACGGCAAGCGAGCCGAGCGCGATGGCGCCCTCCCTGGTGCACCAGAGCAGCATGGTCCAGCCCGTGGCAAACTCGCGCGACCGCGCCGCCCGCCGCCTGGCCGCCGCGTGTATGTCGATGGGGTAGAGCGGCTTCCGCGCGCGGTTGCTGGCGAGGTCGTCGGCGACGTTGCTGCCGGCGCTGGTGCTGGCGCTGCTGCCGACATCGACATCCCTCTCGCTGGCCGCCGCCGCCGCCGCCGCCGCTGCCGCCGGGGAGGGCCGGCCCAGCTCCTCGGGCGAGAGGATGGGCACCGCGACGCGCAGGAAGACGGGCTGGTGGTCCGACGACCGCATCAGCGGGAGGGAGTGGTACGCCGCGACGTCGAACCGCGCGGCGGCGGGGTCGTCCTCTCCTCCGTCCCCCTTGGGCGCCGGCGCGCCGGCCGGCACGCCCGCGTACAGCACCCTGTCGGTCCAGCTGGGCCACCTGTGCTTGGCGAAGCGGAACGGCACCACCAGGCCCGCCGCCAGCAGCCCGTTCGCCTCGGCCTCGCGCACCTGGGCCCCGTTGAGCGCGCCCTCGGCCGTGGGCAGGCCGTCGTACTTGTACGTGGGCGGGAAGTTCACGGGCGCCTCCTCGAGGCCCTGCAGCGCCCTCCCCGCGGTCCGCTCGCGCGTCAGCTGGTCGCGGTCCAGGAAGGTGCTCCAGTGGTGCCGCGATGCCGGCTCGAGCGACGGGAAGGGCTCGTCCCGCTGCGGGCTCCGGTCCGAGATGCGGTAGTTGAGGTCCCCGGCCAGGAACAGGTGGCTGCCGGGGCGGAAGATGGTGATGTCGCGCAGGGCGTCGCGCACGTCGGCCGCCAGCGCCCCGTTGGCCGCCTCGGCCTCGGCCAGCAGGCGCTCCGCTTCCTCCTCCTCCTCGGCCGTCGGCTCCTTGCACGCCGCGCTGTCCTGCGCCCGGCCGCCCGACACGGCCGAGGTGGCGGCGGCGGCGGCGGCGGCAGCGACGGCGGCTTGGCCCTCGTCCCCGGCCGCACGCTTGATGACGGCCGTGGGCTCGGCGAAGAGCAGGGCCGAGCAGATGGTGCGCCAGTTGGCGTTGCGCCTGCGCAGGTTCCACTCCATGGGCGCCAGGTGCGTCGCCACAAAGGTCAGCTGCGTGGTGCGGCCGCCGCCCTCCCCGTCCGTGTACAGACAGCGCACGCCGGCGGCGCCCTTGTTGCCCATGTCCATGGTGCCGAAGCCGACCTCGGCCAGCTCGATCCGGGACACGGCGCTGGCGTCCCGGGCGAACACCATCACCGCCGTCATACCGACATTGTGTTGGCGCACCAGGGTGTACGGCCTGGACTGTTGTGGGTGGTCCAGGAGCCTAGTGTGCGGTCCTGGCTCCTCGCCCGAGTCGGCGGCGGAGGAGGAGGCGTTGTCGGCGGTGCTGAACCCGAACGCTGCGGTCGTTGTAGCGGCGGCGGTCGGCGGCGGCGGCGTGGACTGTATCTTGACGGCGGCTAAGTTTAGGGCGTCCTCGTAGCGGGCGAGGAATGGGTTGAGGAAGACGCCGCCGATGAAGGCGTAACTGAGAGGAGAAACCTCCTGCAGGGAGCTGGACAGCCCATGAGACGAAGCGTCAGTTCACGTTGGCTGAAGCTGGAGCAAGGTCTGGCATGGATTGGCGCTGCCGCCGCCATCACGGCTTGTTGCCAGACCTTCTGGTCTGTGGCGATCCATCGTGTGCAGATAGCGATCCCAGCCTGATGCGTGTGGGGTTTTTTTGGCTGGCCAAGCGCGACACCACCCAAAAGACTGCCCGTGCACACACACGAGCAGCCACCACACAACGGGCACGCTCAAACAGACGTCATAAGGAGTGAGAAAAAAAAAAAAAACAGCAATCAACTCACAAAACAACCATCTCAGGCAGCGACGTCGCATTCGCAGTCAAGGCCGTCTGCAGGTGGTGGGCAAAGACATGACTGTCGATCATGGTCTTTGCCGCGTTGAACGTAAGGACCAGCAGGTCCAGCTTCCTGCGGGCCATCGTCGTCGCCCTGTGCTCGTCGACGCGTGTGTTGCTGGTATTGTCGTCGAGGGGCGCCTCCATTTTTCTGCCGCCCGTGTGGATCGATCAATCGGGCCAGGGCTTTTCCTGGTGTCCTGTCCGAGAGGGGCTCGATTGGTCGGTCGATCGACTGCACGATTGATTGATTGACGGACGGGGGCACCTGGTAGGCAGGGCGGTGAGCTCGTTTCTTTCGTGTCCGGTTTGATTGATTGACGAACGTAGCCGCTGGGGAGGATGTTGGTAGGTGGTCTGTCTGTCTGTCTGGCTGGCCTTGGCTCAGGGAACCCCTTCCTGTCACTCAGGTCCCTTGGGTGTCCTCTCTGACAAGGACCGCGCAGGATCGAAGGCAGGAACCAACAACAATGAAGTCGTGCCGTTTCCGGATGGCAGATTCCAACAACCTGGAAAGTTCTGCTTTCCTTGCCGTGCAGTGTCAATTCACGCAGCTCCGAGCCCGCATGACGTAAAACCTTCATGGAATTAGCACGGCAGCTGCGTCTGTCAGTTGTCGTGCAGATTCTCACAAGGCACCCCCTTGTGATTGCAGCGCCCTGCCCATCTTATTTATACCTGCCTAACCTGCTCGATCGCCACGATGCCACCATCCCAGACAAAAAGTCCCTTGTTCATCTACCTAGCCAGCCCGTTCGTGGGCTCCGTTCCGTTCCGGCTGGTCAGCCGCGCTGCGCATCAAAAGTGGGCTGACGATAGAGCACATGACCTTTCGTGGCAGACGACACGAATTGCTGATTCAAGACTCATGAAAGTGCGAGATGGGGTGAAGAGACGGGGAATGGAAGAATAGAAAAGATGTCGATTAGGAATACTTTATCTAGATGCAGCTGTGAGCACACCTACAACAGACCCCAAATGTGATGCCACAAAAACCAATATCAAGTGCTATCATATGAGGATCATGGAGGACAGGTCTAGACTGGAATCGTGCCATTCTCCCCAAGACAAGGTTCTGACTGAGCTCAGTGATGCCTACTAGTTCTATCCCTTGCATCGGGGCTGTGCGCCCTAACTACGGTCCGCCTCCAGCGGTGGAGGCTGGTGGGCTAAAACCACGGCCAACGACCATGATCCACCCATAAGAGTCAACCCGTCCTAGTAATCATGGCCGTCAACGGCTTCACTGGCATCCTTAACACGGGCAAGCAAAAGTGTAAAGAAATGAAGTGATTGAAAGCTATCTATGGCTTGCGTGTACGCCAATGTCTTGTCCGTCTGGTTGTGATGGTTATAACGCACATGGTTCCCGGGTTCGAGAGAGGTAGAAGAAGGCATCTAAACCACGAAGGGGTCACTGCATCCGCAGTCGCCGAAACCCCTCGCCTCCTTCCAGTGTTGCCCTCACATCGGTCGTATGCACAGCCACCGCGCCAAGCATCCGACCGTGTTGTTGCCTCTCGCTAAACACCAACCCATGTCCTCCGAAAACCAACACTAATTACTCCCGAGGAGGGCAGCGGGCCTGCGTGCCATGGTCTTGTGAACCAAGATACTGCATATCAGCGGCAGGCCGAAAGTCAACGGTCCGAAAACCGCGTCCTTCGCCACACGCGCAGTCCTCCGGGTAGGACCAGGGCGGCAGCACCAGTGCCAGAAGGGCACAAGACACCGGTGGGGCCACGGTTTACCAACGCATCCCCGGGACAGTCATCGACTTGGGGTGGTCGGAGAGCACGAAAGGTGTTCCGAGACCACGCCCTCGTGATGCCCATGTCCACTGAAAAACGCTCCTCGTCCCCTGAATTACATCCCCACAAGCGGGCTCCGAAGCGATATTGCCAAGTTGCAAAGAAACGAACGACCTCCCCGAAGCCAAGGAGACGATGAAGCGACGAGGGAAGGAAAAAAAACAAGGAGAAGATAGACGGGCTAGAATGGGGATGTTGTGGTGCTCCGCGATTTGAGTGGCGAATACCGATAGGCGCAGGACGGTGAGGCGACGAGAAGCCGGCTCTCATTCGTGGAATACCAGCCCTTTCCGGGATCTTCGCAGCCAAAGAATTGCAGCGATGCGCATCCTGACAGAACAGAGGATCCCTTAGCTTCGCAACACATCCGAGCCTCGAGGCACCGGACATGCCGTTCAACCCTTGTCCCGGGAGCTAGCCCGCCGTCACTAGGCAATCACAGCCCTGAGGCTTAGATCACGTCGTTCAGGCGGCCGTCCCAAGAGCAGGCCGAGCAAGGAGAAAGGAAAGATGGAGCCTTCGGAAATATTAAGGAAAGAAATAAGCAATCTTGCAAAGATGTCGTTGAGGGGAGGACTCGTGGTTGCCGTTCGAAAGCGGCTCGGGCTCGATCGCATCGACGCGTGCACCAGACCCCATAGGCGGTGGCGGATCTGGCGGCGAATGTGCGAATACGGCTGGTGAAGAATCCGAGACGATGCAGACGAATAAGAAAAAAAAGGGGCAGACAGCACGGGTCCCAGAACCGCCCGAGTGACAGTGCCGGATACAATACTCCCAAAGCTCAACGCCGATCAGATGTTGAGAGCGTCAGGCAAACGACGGGGTGCGTGCTTCACTTGGTGCGGTAGGCGGCGTCCCCGGTGCGGGAGTCCTTGTACGCCGAACGCAGCCTGTTCATCGCACACTGAATGTCAGCAACCAGAATTGTCAGCATCTTCCCTCGGCCAGCGTTTGAATCATCCGCACCAAACTCGAAGGAAAATGATTCCTTACAAGGAATGCTTGCTGAAATGGGCATTCTAAGCACTCACATCCTGTCGCTGCCACCGACGGCGCCCCTGGTGTTGGGCGTGTCCTCGCCGAGGTTCTTGCGAAGTCGGGTGGCCGCGGCGGCGTTGCCCTGCTGAGCCTGCTGCGGGTCCTCGCGGGTCTGCTTGTCCTCGCCCTGGCGGATGGCCTGCGCGTTCTTCTGGTACTTGTACACCGTCCAGTCGAAGACGTAGTCGTACTGGAAGCCCTCGCGGACGAAGAGGTCCCGGAAGATCTTGCGGAGGTAGCTGTAGTCGGGCTTGTCGTCGAAGCGGAGCGACCGCGTGTAGTTGAGGTAGATGGCGAACTCGTTGGGGAACCCGCGGCAGAGAACCTCGGTGGGGGTCGTCATCTTCTTCTCCATGATCCGGTCGTACTTCTGCTTCTTGGTGGCAGCCTTAAGGCCCTGCCACGGCAGAGATCCGCGGCAGAAGTAGAGCATAACGTACCCGAGAGACTCCATATCGTCACGGCGAGATTGCTCTATAAAAATAATGCGGCTCGGGTCAGCATTGACACAAACGAAGCGAAAGAGAAAGGAAAAGAAAAAACAAGAATCCAGACAGGCAGGCGAGACTTACCGACACCAAGATGGGTGTTGATGGAAGCGTACCGGGCAGTTCCGGTAAGGTTCTTGTTCTCACGGTACGGGATGTGGAAGTGAGTCTTGGGGTCGCGGTACTTCTTAGCCAGACCAAAGTCGATCACGTTGACCTGGTTGCCGCGCTTGCCGATACCCATGAGGAAGTTATCAGGCTTGATGTCACGATGGATGAACGACTTTGCGTGGATGTACTCGATGCGCGAGATGAGCTGGTCGGCCAGCAGGAGGACCGTCTTCAGCGAGAACTTGCGGTTGCAGAAGTTGAAGAGGTCCTCCAGACTGGGGCCGAGAAGATCGAGAACCATGGCGTTGTAGTCGCACTCGGTCCCGAACCAGCGGACGAAGGGAATGCCGACACCGCCGGCGAGCGACTTGTAGACCCGAGCCTCATATTCGAGCTGGGGGTGTTTGGCCTTGACGCTCTCGAGCTTGATGGCAATCTCCTCGCCAGAAATGATGTTCGTGCCGAGGTAGATGTCGCCGAAGGAGCCCGAGCCGATCTTGCGCCCGATGCGATATTTGTTACCCACACGCAGATCCTAGGAAAGATGGCAGTGTATGTTAGCAACACCATCGTGCCAGAGACGTCTGGCCACGCCAGGCAAGTGAGAGTCGAGGAGGGGCAGAGTGCAGAGCGCCACGTACCATAGTCGTCATTATTTCAGAATTTCGGTCCGGTGGACTCGATAGCGACAGATGGTGATATTTGGTTAGGGTTGTCAGAGGCTACACCGATGGCCTCGAGATTTTTCTGGTCTGGGAGCTGGAGAGTTCGCCGGGTCAGCAGAGCGTCGGCGAGTGCGACGGTTTTGATCCCGCAGTAGTTGGCGGTGGTGAATGAAATGCCTGGGCGGCGGGGGAATCGTCCAAGAGTCTCGGCGTGGGAAATATGGTAAAAAGAATGAATATTCAAGGCTGTGAAGGATGCAGTGCAAATGATTCAAGGTGATTAGGACTTGGTTGATGGGAAGCCGTGGTTGAAAAAAAAAAAAAAAATAGCCGCTTCACCCTCACTCATTCCTGTCGGGAGAAGAAGCTGACGAGCCACGACAGCCAGCCAGCCAGCGATGGAGGCCGCGTGACTATGGGAAGGTAGGTTTGGTGGGCTGGAAATTGATGCGTGTCGGGAAGGTGAAGTGGGCAAAGCAAACCAAGCAAGCATGCACTCAGCCGAATGCAGCGTCGAAAAACCAAACAGTCGCTCACCTCTGAATTAATCCCTTCACCTGGCTTTCTCCTCCTCTGCAGGTGCTCGCGCTGGACGGCGTCAAGGAATGGTTAGGATGCCGAAGACGGACGTGAATTGTGGTGTGTTGGTTTTTGGTGGCTTTGGGTTTGGGCCCGACCGTGGGTTTGGAGGTGACAGAGGAAGAGTTCGGGGGAAGCGCAGCGGGCGGGCAAGCAAAAATGCACGACGAAAGCGGGCAGCCAGACCGCTCTTTTTGTGTGTTGCAAGGGGCCGAGAGCAGAGTGGATGGACGAACCTTGTCGGTGGCCGGATTGGCAAATGAGCCCAGCGAAATAAATCCGGGGCTTCTAAGCGCCGTCGACTTTCTGTTTCTCAAAGCCCGTGGATGATGTCTGGATCAGATCAGATTACCCGCACAGCTGGTGTGGGAGGGCAGTGCGATCCGGCGATGTTCAGAGTGAGAGGGATTAGGAAATGGGCAGAGTTTGGGTTTTTGGGGGAAAAGGAAGGGAAGGAAGGAGGAGGGCGGATCGATTGAGCAGCGGTTGAGCACAGGCGTCGGGCTGGATTCAGGCGGCCGCAGGCGCGCAAATGCATGGCATGTAACTCGGAGCTGCTGGGGAGGCCCCGTCGGTTGGCCTGGCCCAAAGAGCGGCTGGGAGCCTCTGAGGGAGGATACCTGTAGTGAAGTGGGTCGGGTCGGGAGCCTGACCTCGTAACCTGGCTGTCCCGAGCGTGATGGTGGGGGGGGGGAGACAAAGAAAAAATCGCCCATCGCATGTCCTTTTGTCCACTCCCAATGCAGTCTGGATCCCTGAATTGCCGCCCGTGCCCGGCTCGGGAGGGCGGGGCTGCATGTACTTTTACACATTACTAATGCCCAAAAGTACATGGTAATGTCCTCTCACAGTATGCTTCTTTCGCCATGGGGAGGCAATGCACCGTGGCGGGACATTGATTCAGGGCTCTCTCTCTCGCCCCGCCCACGACGACAGCCGTAAGCAATGGGACAAGAAGATCAGACCGCCTTCCTGCTTGGGCAGGTAGGTGGCCACCGCGGGCTGGCTGACAAGCACCCCATGCGCGGGCACACGATGCCTCCCACCGGCTCGACTCGGCGTTGGTCCGCCACAGCTGGCGAGATGGATGCGTGGAACGAGGCGAACCAGCACAGCAGACGAGCCAGGCTGGCCAGCCAGGCTGTGATCACGCCAGCGCACACCCGAGGTTTGGCTCCTGGACGTCGGATCTGCTGCAGCTGCAGCCTATGGGCCATGGGCTGTGGCCATCCAGCCAGCCACGAGTGGAAAAAGTGGAAAGCTAGCGCCGTGGCAAGGCGGCGCGCCCTGATTCGGTCATGCCATCCAATCATTTTTGCCTCATGGTTGGCTCGCGTCCCAGTCAGCCGGCAATGTGCCTTTATTTCGAGTGCGTGTTCGTTGGGCGTCGCGTCGACGACCGAGGTCACCTGGCCTGGCCAGTTGCCGTCACGTAAAAACTAATCGCCTGCCGCTAACAGCCAGCCGACCGAGCTTGCCTGCAGGCCTCCATCGCCCGGCACCAATGCATCTCAATCCAAGGGAAATTCACGTCATTCGAGTTTCGCGTCATTTTCTCCTGTTAAAAAAATCCCTCCTCTCCCCATTTTAGAAGCCTGCAACCGTGAGGCGCTGTTACCCTCCCAGGCGGAGATTCGAAAACGGCAGGACAGAGACAAAAAAGGGGGTTGCATGGCGCTTAGCAATGGAAGTCGATCCTCCAACTTCGGAAACCCCGTCCTCAATGCGCAGACGAAAGGTCGAGTCGCCTTGGTCGGTTGGACGTGCCCTTTGATGGGGATCCACCAGGACTGGGCATCAGCAGGGCTCCATCTCTCTCTCTCTCGAACAAACAACTCGCCCGCTTGGGTTGGGCTGCAATGCAAGCGGTCGCCTCCTGCCTCCCTGTTTTCATTTTGTTGCCCAGCCGGCCTCATTCCCGACCCTTTGTCCCATCCGGATTCAAATGTCCACGAACGTGCACGTTTTTCAACAAAGCAGGCAAGATTGAAGGAAGCCCGGCCGGGACATGCTGAATGTCGGGGATTTAATATTGGATCATCCAAAATCCCAACCTTTTTGCCTCATCTTGAGTCGCGGCCACACCATGCGGTGATCCTGGTATTCGCCCCTTTATCTATTTATTTATTTCTTTTGTAAATCCTTTTTGTTCCTGGCTGTTTGCTCGAGCTGGTGGGGAGAAAGCAAGCACCCTGGGACCCTAGCGATTCCAGATGTGATCCCCACGCGCGCGGCACTTGAATCCTTCCCACTCGGATCTGGGATTTCACGCACTGGAATTACCTAGTAGCGCACTGACTGACCCGACATGATCGCTTCTCCCCTCTCTTATTCCCATCTCGCAACCTAGCCACAACCCAATAATCTCCTCCTCTCTCATGGTTAAGCCGGATGCCTAGATCGGGATGCAGTAAGGGCTGCCGTTGGCATGCACTTGGTCTTCGGCGGGCAATCGCCGGCGTACTTGATGAACATTCCCGTTAGCATTCGTGCTCAACAGCAACAAGGCATGACCCCGCGCGCAGATGAGGACCAAAGCTTACCTGCCAAATGTGCTGCGTGTCGCAGACCTTCCAGCCCTCGCTGCCGGTCTTGGGGTTGCGGGCGCAGGCGTAGGTGGCGGGGGTGCAGCCGCGGGCGCTGTGATCGCGGTAGTCGGCAAACATATTCCAGGCTAGGAGGGGTGCCCCAAAGGTCTCTTTCCCGTCGTGTCGATGCTCCCGCCCGAGATATGTATGGCCTGCGTGAGAGGACGAGTGTGCGACCTGACTAGAGGTTGAGGCCGCCTGCGCCGTCAGAACTTGAGGGAGATTCCAGGGCTGTCATTGTCATCTCGCTGCTCGAGAAGCGTGACCGGACGCATTGTTCTGCTCGGGTTTGGCCTTGCATTTTCCCGATCGGGCGTTGCGGTGCAGGGGAAAGCACCAGGGCTGGGATTTGTCAACAACCAAGCGCCGGCGTCCTGCCCGGCCCGACGACAGACAAGGAGGGGAAGGCTTTTTTTTTCGGTTCGCCGCGCAGCCGAGCACGTCCTTTCCATGTAGAAAACTCGCCTCTTTTCAACGTCCGTTCCTCCTCGGCCGAATCTCCCGGCTCATTCATCATCCCCCACGATGTAATAAGCTCATTCCAGAATGGCTTCCCAGAGTGGAGATGCTATAAAAACCTGATCCCTTGGACGTTAGACTTTCCTTTGTACCTGCACAGTGTGTGTCCAGCGGCGTTCGATTTGGAGGCCTTCGTCTTTATTCGGCTCACGTTCCCTTTGGGGGCGCGCCCTTCGGGTGAATCCCTCCAATAATTCAGCCACCCGATGGCAAACAGGACGGGACACATGCAAGGAATATCCGGGGTACCGAGGCGTGCTATCGTCCTACGCGCGTTATTGTCGTGCATCACGTTTCACACAGCCAGACCGCGCAGACCGGGAAAAGGCGTACCACAACGACATTGGTCAATGAAGCAAAAAAAAGAAAAAAAGGCAGAGGGCCTGGGCCGCGCTGGGTCATTCTGGCCACAGTCGAGCCTTGCCGATCACCCAATCCACCCCCCGGCTTTCCCGCTTGGGAATGGAGCCGGGCGTCCTTGGAGGGGTTTGTTGTTTGCCTCCTGGGTTTGCCCCTCTTTCCTTCCCCTCCCATCTTATGGATGCCTTACGAAAGAGCGGCACGCATTGACGATTGATGAGAGGGAGGGAGCATACTCAAAAGGCGCCCGAGTCACCGCCAGACAGGAAGGGTTTCCGGCATTTGGGCCTGGCCCTGCTAAGCTCAAGACGGCCTAGCCCCAATCTCGACAAAATCCCCCATTCGCACACCGCACCTCGGCATCAAATCTGAACCCCAGGCGAGGCGACACAGGCACGAATCGAGCGGCGTCCTTGTCGGTGACAATTTCACGTTTCGGCCCTGACAAGACCGAAGCTGTTTTTTAGGCTCGGGAAAGCCGCTCATTTGACGGGTCCAAGTGTGGGGCCATCCCTGCCAGCTGCGGATTCCACTTTTGACCTCGCCGTCGTCCACGTGATTTGGACGACCCAAATTTGATGTCGACCACGTTCAAAGTTCCGAGGTCGGTGAATAAAAACAAGACGATCATCGTGGAAACGATGTCAGTCGTGTGCTATCTTTCGGTCATCGCCGTTCTATGTTTGGGCCTTGACCTTCATCCAGATGGCTTAAGCCCAGCGTCGAGCATGAGGTACCTCGCTCGTGCTTGACTATAAAAATCTCGAGCCACGGGACCATTGTCACGCCGGAGGCTCAAGGATCTTTTTTTTTCCCCCTGACAGCCAATGAGTGCCTGGGCATCAAGAATGGCCTTCTGCGCACATGGCTGCAGCCACCATGAGGGCTTTCACTGGAGAACCAAGAACCCCAGCAGAACGGATACGGCCCGTCCCACAAGGCAGCTTCGCAGATATGAATCCGCAAATAAAACCCATAAGAGCATCCATGGCATGTCAGCTGCAAAGTAGATCCCTGCAGCGTCAGAGATCGCGATACTGATCAGACGTGACATGACGTAGGACACACAGGCATTGGCTGCTGTCTGCTGGCTGCTATGGAAATCCCGAGAGTCAGTCGTATTTTCTGGCACTGCCGTGTGTAGCATATTCCTTTATTCTATCGATCCCATTTTGCGCCGCTTAAAATCCCGGCACGCAACTACTGGGCGGCCGTTGTACCGCAGCGCCGGTGTAATACAATACGGCGAGAGTTTGCCTCGTTTTGCGTAGCAGAACCGTCTTTATGTGAGCGGTTATCGCAAAGTGTGGCTTAAAGCTTGTTATTTCCGATACGTGTTGTTAACTCGTGCTATTAAAACCTGATGAAAAAAAGCTGTTCTCCCCAGGTAATAATTTCGAAGCCAGTAGGTTTGCGTTAAAACTGCTCATGGACTGCTTCCATCGGGCCAGGTTGGCCCTGCCCTTGTGCGCGTCGCCATTGATCATGGGAGCATTTCTTGTCGACCGAGGCGGAAAGTCGAAAAAGCGGCGTTCTCTGCCAGATGGTGACCGAGGCGCTATTTTTGCCCCGGCGGCAGCGGACGAATGCTTTCGGAGCCGGAGCTCGGCCCAAGTTACTTGAGCCGGGGCGATTTGCTCGAGGGACAACGTGTCGCGTGTGAGAGCAGCTCGGTGAGCCTATTGTCGGCACGGTCGGTCGTTCTTTATAGGGCTGCGGTGGTGGCAGCCAGTCTAGGCTGGCCATGGTGCGGTAAAGTCGGGGTGGGAGCGCTTCCCGTCAAAGGTGATGGGCTGGGACGGCGGGTGGCGGTCAGCAGCTGTTGAAGTAGTGTTGTTCTATAAGATGAGGAGAAAGGAGGAAAAAAGAAAACTGTTTCCGGCATCAGGCTGTCCTTCTTTATAATAGTACGGAGCAAACGTGTCGTTTGTGGCCGCGTCCGCAAGAAGCCATGATGGTAACCCCAAAGATACGGGAATTATCTGCTTGCGAATGCCTCAGGCGCTTGGACGCATAACGCCAGATATACAACCAGAGACCGCGAGGAAACTTAGAAGAGGTTGTATAGCTATAAGTGATCTGGCGAAATGATAGGTGAATTGAAGGATTTATCTGGAGATGTGAGGGGCAGAAGCATCCTTTTATATACAGATAGGCAAAGGTTTGCTCGCGGGCAAACGACGAAGGCGGATGACTCTGGAAGGAAGTGGTGGGTCCTGGTTGGGAGCTCTGTAGCGACTGTGCGAGAACTATTACACAATATCTGGGAAAGCCAAAGCACGCGCAACAAGGCTTCCCAACCTTGCTCTTCCTATTACCTTTGCTATTTCCTTTTCTATTACCTCTTCTACTTCCTTCCCGCCCACTTCAACTTGCCACCCTAGTCCCATTCCCGACCCAGAACACAATCCCCGTGCGGGCCGCTCAGTGGTGCCAGCCAGCCGGGCTCAACGACGCGCGTGGGCGCCTCCAGCGTTTGGCAGCTGCTGTCACCGTCCTTGTGACAACGACAACCGATGGGACGGGGTACTCTACTTGGTTAAAAGCAAACCGACGGCATTATCGCAAGAAACATGAGAGTAGGAAACGTCCCTGAGTTCTTTCAATCATGGACCGAAATCTACCATGAAATAATTACAACGGAAAACAAGAAAAAAAAAAAAAAACTCTTCTAAGCCGACTCCGTCGTAGCCGTTAAGCAAACCCCGTCTTAACTCCGACATGCGACGTGAAAGAGGCATGTGCTCCGATGATGTGTTGAAACCGCGAGAGAAGCAAGATAAAAAGGACGCAACCACTGGAGATTTTGGAAATTTTTGCCGACAAAAACGAAAGAGAGAAAAAGAAACGACAAGGTGTTGAACAAAGGCAACTTCAACATACGCGTCTACTTGGTCTCGCTCGTCTGTACCGACGAGATATCATGACCTCCCGTCGTGTCCTCAACCGGCGGGCACGTGCAAAACAGGTTCAGATCGCCGTGCGTGTCGTCCACCCTGGCCACCGACGGCCAGAACTTCTTCTCGTGCAGCCAGGGCAGCGGGTACGCGGCCTTGTCGCGCGAGTAGGGGCGGTCCCACTGCGCGCCGCCGTCGCCGTCGCCCGAGATGATGTCGTGGAGCGGGTGCGGCGCCATCTTGAGCACGTTGCCCTCGCGCGGCTGGCTGCCCTCCTCGACCTCGCGGATCTCGGCCCTGATGGCGATGAGGGCGTCGGCGAACCGGTCCAGCTCCTCGAGGCTCTCGCTCTCGGTCGGCTCGATCATGAGCGTGCCCGCGACGGGGAAGCTCATGGTGGGCGCGTGGAAGCCGTAGTCCTGCAGCCGCTTGGCGATGTCGATCACCTCGACCCCGGCCGTCTCCTTGAAGGGCCGCGCGTCCAGGATGAACTCGTGCGCGCACCGGCCCTGGTCGTTGGTGTACAGGATCGGGTAGTGCGGTTTCAGCCGCGCCAGGAGGTAGTTGGCGTTCAGCAGCGTCACCTCGGTCGCCTGCTTGAGGCCGCCGGCGCCTGTTTTCGGTGGTTAAAGAAGATATGGTTAGCTGTCGGCCGATTTCCGCCTTGCTTTCTTCACGGATTCTCAACGACGAGCCAGTCACCACTCACCCATCAAGGCGTTGTAGGCCCAGCTGATTGGTAGCACCGACGCGTTTCCGAACCTGAAGCCACTGATGGCCGTGTTTCTGCTCTGGAGCTCCAGGTCCAGGTGCTTCTTGGCGCAGATTGGCCCGGCGCCGGGGCCGCCGCCGCCGTGGGGGATGCAGAAGGTCTTGTGCAAGTTGAGGTGGCAAACGTCGGCGCCGATGTCGCCGGGCGAGCAGAGACCGACCTGGGCGTTCATGTTGGCGCCGTCCATGTAGACCTGGCCTCCGTGCTCGTGCACGATGTCGCAGACCTCCTTGATGCGCGGCTCGAAGACGCCAAAGGTGCTGGGGTACGTCACCATGATGGCGCCCAGCTCGTCGCGGTGCTGCTCGCACTTGGCCCGCAGGTCCTCGACGTCGAGATTGCCCGTCTTGGCGTCACACTTGATGGGGACCACGCGCATGCCCGCCATGGCGGCCGAGGCTGGGTTGGTTCCGTGGGCTGAGACGGGGATCAGGCAGATGTCGCGCTTGCCCTGGTTGTTGCGCTTGTGGTAGTCTCGGATGGCTCGCAGGCCCGCGAACTCGCCCTGCGCGCCCGAGTTCGGTTCCAGCCAGCAGCTGTCCATCCCGGTGATGGCTTGCAGCTGCTTCGAGAGGGCCTCTGTGAGGATAGTGTAGCCCTTGCTTTGTGGCTTGGAAGCTTTGGGATGGAGGTTGGCGAACCCCGGGAGAGTCAGCAGCGACATTTCAACCGACCCGTTCAGCTTCATGGTGCAGGATCCCAGCGGGATCATGGAGTGCACCAAGGAGAGATCTTTGGACTGCAGATGGTGAATGTACCGCATCATCTCCGTTTCGGACTGGTGGGAGTTGAAGACGGGATGTTGCAGGTAGGCCGACGTCCGGTGGAACTCGGGGAATGCAGCCACGTCGACATTCTTGACTCCGGCCTCCATGGCCTCTTGCTTGAGCGCTGTTACGGCTTCGTGCGCTTGATCTGGGCCACGCGTGTGTCTGATGAGAGCCCGGATGACGCGATCCAGGTTGTCCACCGTGGTGGCTTCATCCAGCGTAAACGCGATGATTGATTCTGACACACGGGGTATGACACAGAGCGAGTGTTTCGATGCCTTTGCGAAGAGTTCGACACCGGGCATCTTCAGCCACACTGTGTCCCAGCCCTCGCGCGCAACCTCGATACCCAGGCTTCTGGCGGCCCCGGCGAGAAAGCTCGTCTTGGCCCTGATTCTCTCGGCGATAGCCTTGAGCCCCTGCGGGCCGTGGTAGACGGCGTACATGGCGCTCACGTTGGCCGGCAGCGCCTGCGCGGTGCAGACGTTGCTCGTGGCCTTCTCGCGGCGGATGTGCTGCTCGCGCGTCTGGAGGGCAAGCCTCAGGGCGCGGCCACCGAGCCGGTCCTTGGACACGCCGACAAGACGGCCCGGGATCTTGCGTTTGTACTTGTCGGCCACGGCGAAGAAGGCCGCATGCGGCCCGCCAAAGCCCAGGGGAACGCCGAACCTCTGGGAGCTGCCAAAGGCAATGTCGGCACCCCACTCCCCGGGGGGCGTGTAGAGGGTCAGCGCCATCAGCTCCGTGGCGCAGCTGAGCAGTGCACCCTGCCCGTGCACGATCTTGGCCACTTCGCGGTAGTCGTTGAGCTTTCCGCGATAGTCGGGGTACTGGACCATGCACCCGACCAGGTCTTCGCCCAGCTCCTGAGCCCGGGCAGCAAAGTCGTCGGACAGAACGTCGAGCACGTCGATTTTTATGCCGAAGCCCTCGGCCCGACCGCGCATCACGTCGACGGTCCTCTTTCTCACCGCACTGTCCACGATCATGGTCTTGCCTGGCCTTTTGGCCCGAGACGCGGGAAGGGCGTTCAGAGACAGTGTCATAGCCTCCGCGCCGGCGGTGGCCTCGTCGAGGAGACTTGCGTTCGCAATGGGAAGCGCGGTCAGATCCGACACCATGGTCTGGAAGTTGAGGAGCGACTCCAGCCGCCCCTGGCTGATCTCAGGCTGGTACGGGGTGTAGCTGGTGTACCACGCAGGACTCTGCACCACGTTCCGCTTGATAACCTCGGGTGTGAAGGTTCTGTAATAGCCGCCGCCGGCGAAGTTTGGGAGGTAGGCCCTGTTCATAAACGCCCATGTGGACCCTGTCTCTGCGATCTCGGACTCGGATGCGCCCTCAGGGAAAACACCGGTCAAGGAGCCATCATCGGCGGCTGGGTACAGCGGACGGTCGGAGAGGACGTCTGGCGGGATCACCTGCTGAACGAAGTCCGAGAGGGAAGCTGCCGGGGGGTCTAAAGCTTGAAGCATGCGCGCAATCTCGTCGTTGTTGGGGCCGATGTGGCGGCGGGCAAAGGTGTCGAGAGGATCGAGGCCCTCGAGGCGAGCAAAGGGTCTTGGGAGCACGGGGTCGCCCGCAGGTTCGCCATCGTCTTTAGCCGCACGGAAGAGTCTGCGGAAAGGTGGGAAGCGCCCTTCTATGTCCAGCCTTCTCCCCCTCCTGATCCGCTTCCCGCCCTTCTGGGCAGTCTGGTCTGCACTGGCTTCAGTTTCAGGCACAGGCGAGGCGTAATGACGCCGCTGGGTTGGCGCCACGCATGGCTGGGAGCGCAAGCTCCTCGGCACCAGCGCCAAACCGGGGGCCAGAGGCACACGGCAGCCGAGACGGCCCAGCGGGCGGCACGCAGCCAGAGCCCATGAGCTCATGGCTGGCAGCGGTCCGCGCGCTGTGGACGAGCGGGAGGTAGGTCTGGTAGCGAGGTCTCGTGGCGGCGACAGAACAGGGGCAAGAGAACTGATCAATTGATCAGGATGAGGTCAAGACCAAGAGGCCTATCGTCGAGCGAGGCGAAGCAGATATCTATCTGGCCTTATGCAAACACGCTGGGAAGGGCACAAAATGGAAAGGACGGAGGAGAGGAGCGGCAGCACGAGGTGGAACGAGCGAAGTTTGTCGCAAACAGCTAGGTACCCTGAAAAGCGACCGAGATCGGGACAGTCCACCCCGGATATCTGAGGGATCAGACGGGCACTGGCCTTTGGAGGTGCCACCGCGTGGGCGTGTTATCAGTTTGATAACAGCCGATTTTTTCCCCGTTCCTGCGTGGACGGGGAGGAAAAAAAAAGTACCGGAAAGGCGGTGGATGCAGTCCAATCAGAGCTTGTCCCTGTGCTTCGAAGAGAAAGAACTTCCCTAGCACCACGCCGTGTCAAGTCTGCACACGCTCGGTATGGCGCCTGGGGCTCTCCGGCGCGATACGGGGTGGGAAAACTAAGGCAAAGGGAGTCCGACGGACAACTGTGTTGCGGCGGGAAACTTGGGACTGCTGTGGGAGGGTGGTGGCCCACATGCTTCCCCGATAACGGTCATTTCTGATTCAAGGGGCGAGCAATCTTGTCTAGATCGCTGTTAGGGAGGGACAATCATGTGACAGTGAATCGTATTGCGAATTGGCTCCATTATCAGGCCGGCCGTCTGCGCGGGAACGGGCGGGCGTCGAAAATGTGACGGGATTTACGTCACTCGACGGGACGTGTTGAGATAATGATGATGGCTGGCGGGGCTTCCATGCCTTGCAAGCATCGGTTGTTTTCGGTCCGCCACAGTTGTGGCTGACTGGCCCAATCACGCCACTCGGGACGCCGACCAGTCGCATTGTTATCGATTGGGTACAGCTCTAAAAATTTCGGGCTGTTCGCGCCGCCCAATGGATGGAAGACATCTCCAGCCCAACACCCCTCAAAGCAGTTGTGGTATTGTCGCCAATCCCCCTCGTCACGCGCGCAAACAAGACATAAATACCGACTGAAGCAGCTGCTCGCCTGTCATGTTTGGAGGACCCGGATGTACGCTTCCCCCCACAGATACCGCAGCTCAGACGGACGCCAAGCCAACCCATTGACTGACCTTTCCACCGCTTTGCTCCTTTTCAGTCGCCCCGCCGCAGTTCTCTGAGGAGGAGATGCGCCAGCTCGAGGACGAGGCCACCTTCACTGTCCAGCGCTTCATCGCGACCAGCGTGTTTCTCTACTTCTGTAGGCCCCGGCGCCCGGCCTTTTTTTTTTCTTCCTTCCTGCAGGGTCCTGCTTGAGTCGTGCGCTGACACGGTGTTTGCTGCCTGACAAACAGCGCCTTTTGCCATTGACGCCATATCGAGAATTTTTTGAGGATCTAGTAGCCTGGAGCCTTTCCAACCTACCTGGGCCTCAATCTATTTTCCTCTCTATCTACGAATATCTGCTCGCCGACGAGGTCCTCTGGGAAAACAGCAAGAATTGACCATGGGGGAAGAATCCCCCTCGAGGCTGAGCAGATTTGCTGTCACCATCATCCACTCCACGCAACGTGCGTGTGCATATAATACCCACCGGACCAAGCATCAGTTTCGGCGTTTATCCAGGGACAGGGGAATCATACGGACACCGTAGCTCTCTGCGGGGACGACGATAGACTGTACATTACCACTTTATGAAGACCTGCCATGCCAGTTTCTCTTTTGGGTCTCCCTTGCTCGCAGCCGCTTGATTCTCCCGGGGAAATCAGATCCCTTCATGCACGCGATATCCTGAGCTCAGCCAATGACCATATGGTTCTGGTCCAAACCCACATTAAAGAATCCGGCTCCGGTCACGCGCCAACGGCTGGCAACCTGAGCCTACAGACTAGATGGTACAGTACGTCTCTAAAAGCGCCGGGTATGCAAGTGAAATAAAAAAAAGTGACACGTCTCGCTTTGTTTCCCATCTTTTACCCTGCGTGATTCTAAAAAAAGCAGAAATCGGTCACGCCGAAGACCCCGTCCGATCCTTGAACTTAGGTCATGACCTCGAAACGGGCGTACTCTGTTTCTCCCACTCTTCAAAGTCCTTCTTGACAAGCTCTAGTTCCTTCTTCAAGTGCTGTATTTGCTTCTCATAGTCCTCGAGAATCTAAAGACACGTTCGCATTAGCAAGAGCGGACCATGCAATCCAGCAGAAGGATGTTCGCCATGCGACTCCATGAGGGAGGACATACCTTCTTCGCCTTGGCCTCAACCTCCTCTCCCAAGCCTCCCTGGTCAGCGTTGAGCGCGCCCTTACCAATCTCGGCCTGGAGAGACTCGGCGTAGTCACGCAGCGTGATGAGACGGCTCCACAGCTCCTCCATGCGGGCGGCGAGGGCGGGGTCCTGGGCGCCGCGCTCGAGGGCGGCCAGCTTGGCGCCCAGGTCGTCCTCGTCGCCGCTGAGGGCGTACCCCCTGTTCCGGAGTACCTGGACGCGCGCAGCGAGGGCGAGGGAGCGGCGTCGCAGCTCGGCGTGGCGGCGGCGGGCGGCCAGGCTGCGCACCGAGGTCTCGAGGTCGTGGCGCGACAGGATGGCGTCAAGCGACGCGTTGATCTCGTGCAGGCGCTGGTTGAATTGGCCCACAGCGAGCCGCTGCGCGTTAAGCCGCTGCGCGAGCGCTTGAAAGCCCACGGCGGCGACAGGGATGAAGCCCGCCGCGGGCTTATCGGCCAGCGCGGCCTCCCAGGCCTTGGGGTCGTCGCCGGGCGCCGGGCCGTAGAAGGGGATGTGGGACTCGTCAACCTTGTTGTAGAAGTACGTTCTGAACTCGCAGGCCGGGTTTGCAGGGTCCCACTTGTTCGTTATCGCCTGCATCTGCTCAGGGATCGATTTTTGGTCTGTTCGGGCGGCGGCGGCAGCGATATAAATTAGCTGTTTTGCCGCACGGGATCGACGGTCAACGAGCAGGCGTTGAATGTTGATCGGTTTCTTTCACGCAGCAGTTGGACCGCCCGGAAAAACTCACGAGTTGACAAGCTACCCGGCTTCCATAATGAGTTGCCCAGTTGTGACTGTTGCAGCAGGCCCGCCTGCTGCTGTTGTTGCTGCTGTTGGAGTTGTTGCTGTTGCTGCTGTTGTTGCTGTTGCGCCTGCTGTTGTTGGCCGCCAAACAGAGACGAGGTGCCCGCGGCGGCGGGCTGTGCCGTCGCCCCAAAGAGCGACATGGTGAGGGCGCTGGAGACAGTCGCGTGGCAGCAAAAAGAAAAAAAAAAAAAAAAAGGCGCGGTGGAAGCAATTGCAGGAGAATGTGCGATTTCTCTGGTATCCGGAGCGATAGCAAGGGATGTATATGCGCTCGTGGCTCGGCTGTGGTGCTCGGGTGAGAATATCGAAGGGTCGGCGCGTCTCTGGCGGGTGGTGGCGCGTCAACGAAGCGGCGAGGCTGCTCGCAAAAATTAGGTTGCGTTTTCTTCAGCTCGCACCGGAGGTCCGGGGTCCAAGGGTTGCTGCGGAGGCGGCTCAGATCGCAGGCCGGATGCAAGGCTACCTGATGCTGTGGAGAAAATCGGTGGCTGCTGGAGGAGGAGAGGAGGAGGAGGCGGAATGGACAAAACAAGCGGCGACTAGGGAGGCATGCGTGCCAAAGAGAGAGAAAGAGGGACCGTGCTCAGCGAAAGCTCTAACAGCTGCAGCAAAAGAGCTTGCCGTGTGATTGGCTGCTCACCCCCGCTCCTGCACTCCAGTCAGCCTGCGGGCCAATGAGGCACCCCACATTGAGACTGACCTTGCTGGGCCTCGCAACGTCGTCCAACTTCCAACGAGAGTCGCCCGCCGCGCATCCCCAGCCGCCAAATCCTCGGCCGACCGTCCCGCCAACAACGCTCAAGATGGCTGCCCGAAAGCCGGTGTAAGTTCCCCCGTCCATCTCGGGCCTCGTCTGCTGCACCAATTGGCCGCAGCCGCGGCGATGTCTACCCAAAATGCACCGCGGCGACGAAGCGATAGCGTATAGCCTGGGCTAACCCCGGGCCGTTGTCGCACCCGCAGCTTCAACCAGCACGTCCTCTACGACACCACGCCGCTGCCGGACTCGATTCCCAAGGTCAAGGAGATCGGCGCCAGCTCGGCGCCCCTGCTATCTGCCGCCTTCTTCATCGGCGCCCGGTGCCGGGACTACAACGATGACTTCATGCAGTGCAAGAACGAGAACCCCGGCACCGGCGAGGCCAAGTGCCTGACCGAGGGCCGCAGGGTCACGCGGTGCGCCCGGAGCGTCCTCGAGGACATCAACAAGGCATGTCTCAACGAATTCCGCAAGCACTGGCAGTGCCTCGACAACAACAACCACCAGCTATGGCAGTGCCGTGCCGACGAGTGGAAGCTCAACAAATGCGTCTATGACAGTACCGTAAGGGCCCCTCAACCATGCGCTACATCTTTGGTATGGATCGCTGACTCAAAGTCCGTTGGCACGCCCCTCAGGGTCTGGAGAAGACCATTCCCGACCAGCCCAAGAACTCGACCCCGGTCCACCTCCGCCGAAAGCAGATATTCGCCCACTACCCCATCATGCCAAACCAGAAGCCATTTATCCCGGAAAAGAAGGACGCTGCGGCCGACACACCATCGGCATCGTGATCTGGGACGACGTTCGTGCTCTGGTTGGTGGGAGAGTGTTGCTCTGGGGCGTAGGAGCGGCGGGGAGGGGTTAGCGTGATGCGCTAGCTATCGTAGCGTTATGTGGTGCCGCCTAGTGACGCTACGCGCGCACAGCCCCTTGAAAGCCACCAGCTACAACAGTGGTGGCAGCGAAGTCCCACCAAAGAGTTCAACTACCGACTCGACAGGTTCCCCAAGGCAGCCCCGCAGAGGGCTCGCGGACGCTGGTGAGACCGGGACGCTCGACCTTGCTGTGCATACGGGTTCACCTTGAAAGCAAGGGTACAGGGATGCAATAAAAACAAAAACATAATACTTGTTCGTGCACTTGCCCAAAGGTTTGACAGTTGGTGCCGTCTTCACGAGTCTTTTGATACGTTTCACCCTTTAATGTGCGGTTGAACGGATGTACCTGCTAATCAAGGCACAAGGAGGAAGCAGGAGGAAGACGGAGAGGCTGCTATTAACCTACTGCAAATGCAATGAGCCTTTCGCGCCTCCTCGCCCGCGAGGTCTACTCACGAGGGTTTCATCGTGTACGAGCGGAGCTGTCCTTGCCTCCTCAGCGAAATTGACCCCTGATGGATATTGATGCATCTATTACACAGCGTGGCTCCCTCTTTTACGCTTCAATCTCTCCCCGAAAGCGTACACGATCTCTCGGCCAGCCATGGCCAAGAAGTCAACGACTAGGTAGGCGGCGACAAGCACGACCAGACACAGTGTTGCAACCGAGAACCTCGCCGAGGTGACCTTGAATGCCTCCCATCCATCCGGTGAAGCGTCGACGCCCAGCTGCATAGCGCTCAGGACGACGCTGAGCACAGCAAACAGAAACAGGAGCGGGCCGTAGTATATGGCAAAATAGTCCGAGTATTGCCACGCGACCTTGTGGAACTGCCGCTTGGACAGGAAGAGCCGCGCCCAGAAGTTGAGCCGCGACAGCCTCAGCTCGCCGAACCGGTACCTGCCTGAGACCTGGTCGTCCGTGACGCGTTCTCGCACGTCCTCGAGAAGGGACGCTAGGTCGTGGTAGGACACCCCCTCGGGGATCAAATGCTTCTCGGTGGCGATCAGGTAGTCGGACTCGTGTTGGATCAGGTACGCCCAAGTCCTCAGGTAGCCCAGGCCCGCGCGGGCCAGCCGACCTCTCGTCTCGCCGTCCTCGGCACTGCCATCATGTGGTTGGGTGAGGTAGTGTGCCCAGAAGACGTGGGAGAGAAGAAAGGGCGGCAGAGGCTTGACGAAGACGCGGCTATGTATCCAGACGAGGTGCAGCTCTGGCTTCTCGGACACGACGATCTGGCGGCCGCGCACGATCTGATCGTGCAGGGCGGATATGTGGGAATGATTGGGCGTCGCGAGCAGCCACAGGTGCCTGCTCATCCGGTCGAGGTCCGGTGTTGGAAGGTCTTTATCGAGGTACTGCAGCACCTCGTCGGAGCTGAGCCCTACCGCCGGCTGGCCGGGGAGCTTGTTGATCGCCGGAGGAAGCGCCTGAACTTGTCCTCCTTGCCGCTGGAGCGACTTGCACAGCTCCTTTTCGGCCACGAAGGGCGGCACGGCGAGCGTCGGATCTGCCATGGTTGTTGACGGGTGGTGACAAGGCTTGAGGCACTGGACGAGGGGACGAACCAAGCCCGCAGGGTGGACCGAGGGCGCCCGAGGTAATAAGTGCACTTCCGAGCGCATACCAGCAACGCTGGCGAGGGGTGGTGGCATGGCGACCAGGCCGCCGGTCCGGTCATGGGTCTTTATGTGGCGCCGCTGCCATCGCCTCGATGAGCAAGTCTGTTGCCATGTTGGGAGTGATTCTCTCGAGGCTTGCATTAGCGTATCTGCATCGGGATGTGTGGCAGGTCCATGGAGTCTCAGCTGAATGGATTAGCAAGCCTGGAGTGACGCCTTGTTCAGCCAGCCCCTCGATAGTCTGGTGAAAAATGAGGCGCCTGCAGATGGAGAAACTCGGCCTCAGCTGGCAGGTAGCTTTGGGTTCTCAATCCCTTAAGTCGCTTCTTCCATGAGGATGTTTCGCAATCGGCTCCCATCGCCGCACCCCAGTTGGAGCCGCTCTTTCCTCGAACATTCTGTCAATTGTCTCTCTTGCCCGTCCCCGACGAATTGCCCAGCCCGGCTGAGAAGATGGAAGTGCTCGTACAGGCCTTCGTGCTAAGCGCTTTGCTGAGTGCTTCGCTCTGCTTCTACTGTCTCCTGGCCTCCGACGACCGCTTCTACCACGTTGGGAGCTTCGCCTTGTTTGTTTTTTTGACCGGCACTTCGTTATGCTTGGGTCCACCTCCGTCTGCCTTGGCATTTGCCGGCCGTATCTTGGCCTACCCTTCGGCCGCAATACTACTCTGTCTGTCGGGCCTAGTTGGCCTACTCATCGTGAAACTCTCCGGGGATGGTGGCCATATCGACAGGGAGAGGGGACTCTTCGTGTTTGACGAAATAACCACGTCAGGAGAAGACCCCAACGGTCGCGCCGCCGACGTAGGGCCGATTGAGTATGTGCTCCAAATGCCGATCCGGTTCGGGCATGATCGAGGAAGACTGACCCGCGTCGCTTGTAGTATCATAGCGGTGCATGGGCTGGGCTCAAACCCAGAAACGACGTGGTTGAGCCGGGGTTATGACGCTGGCGCCAACGACGCGACACCAGGAGGCGATGCGCCGTGTCGAAGTACACCTCCCGACCGTAGGCCAAACTGGCTCCGCGACTTCCTTCGCAAAGACGTCCATGCCAGAGTGCTGGTCTTCCACCATACTAGCCGATGGCAGCACCACGCCTTGTCCAAGTCGGTCGCGGATTACGCCAGAGATCTTCTGGATGTCCTATGCGACAAGCAGCAGATCGGAGATGTGCGTTTCAGTGCGGGCCGTCCCCGTTTATTTGTCATTCCAGGGTGACTGTCCAACAGCGTCTAATTCACCTGCTCATCACAGATGTCTCGTCCCATCATCCTGATCGGCCACAGCTTTGGGGGACTGGTGGTCAAGCAGGCTTTCGTGATGGCCAAGTACACAGCCGACGACCACGACCACCGCTCCGTCTCCAAGCGCGTCATTGGGTTCATCTTCCTGGGGACACCCCACAGGGGCTCAGAGCTCACGTACTTTGCCCGAGTGATTCCCTTGCTCACACACTGGCATGGCGCCAGCACTCGGCTGCTCAAGTTCATGGAGCCCAGGTCCGAGGCTAATTGGACGCTGCATGAAAATTTTGTGTCGGCAACGAAGAATGGCCCGGAGATTCTGTGTGTCAGTGAGGCTCTTCCGGAGACTTTTAAATTTCTATATTGGTCCTTCCCTCTCACCCAGGTACGCTCAACCAACATGAAGTGGTGCAGGGGTAATGTGAAGCCACTAAAATCCGCGTCAAATAGGTCGTCCCGAGACACTCAGCTGTTATCGACGGAGCCGAACACAGGGCTTTCGAGACTCGACACACAGATCTCCAGAGATTTGCAACTTACTTGAACGTCGACTACAGGAAGCTGGTGAGATGGATCGAGAAAACGGCAGATATCCACCGCGAGCGTACTGCTGCAACTGGAGACAAGCCGGATTCTAGCAAGAAGCGTTTTTGGGCGCAAGAAAGGCGGCCAGAACTAGACTCGACGGCGCTGAATCCGCACGCGCAACATAGATCCCCAGGGAATCAGAAGTCCGCAACACGGATCCTCCAGCGAACCTTTTCCCTTGAATTAGGCGCAGGAGAGCTCGGGGATGGCGCTGGCCACCAGGAAGCCGTGGCAACTTGTGCAACAACAAAACTCCCGCTTCCTGGACAAGGAAGACTAGGTGCGTCAGTCTTCTCGCAAGACGCTTGCATTATTGCTGACGTAGCTTCACAGCCATGATATTCCGGTGGAGGGAGGGCTTTGACGTTCCTTTCACAATGGATGACATGCCGGGCCCCAAGCTTGGGTTCGTACCGCGTGAGGAGATCCGAGAACTCGAACGGGCCCTTCTTCCAGATCCGGCGGGAGCTCTTGCCGACCGAAAGATTTTTGTTCTGCACGGTCTCGGGGGAATCGGCAAGACGAGGCTGGCTGTGGAATTTGCCATCGCGCACCACGAGGATTTCGACTCCATCTTCTTTCTGAACGGCGAGAATATCACAACGCTGCAACAAAGCTATGCACAACTCCTCCGCAGGATTACGCAGAGGCCTCCTCAAATCTCGCTCTCTACGCAGAGGCCTTATCCAATGTCGCTCCCTCAGAGCGACTTCGTCGATGGCGACGCCCCGACCAAGGCGAACGAGTGGTTATGCCTGGACGGCAATACAAATTGGCTCCTCATCTTTGACAACATCGACACTCAAGTCTGGGACAACCAGGCGGCAACGGACGGCGGCTACAGCATTAAAGACTTTTTCCCGCGGTGTCGCGGCCGCGGAGCGATCCTCATCACCACTCGTCTCGCCCGGCTCGCTGCGCTGGGGCGGGACGCACGCCTGATATCCATGGACGAGTCCCAGACATGCCAGCTGCTAGCCGCTGTGCAAAGATCGACGTCGAGATACTACCAGATGGACGCCGCAGAGATTGCGCTACAGCCCGGCCTAAAAGGTACGCAACTAGCGTAGGAAACTGTATTGCCTTCTTTCCGATTCGTTGTCAGATGCTGACCCGGGAGGTCATAGACCTACTAAAACTGCTTGAGGGCTTGCCTCTCGCCATCAAGATGGCCGGCGCATACATCAGCGCAGGCGGGATCGCATTCACCGACTTTGTACGGCTTTACAAGGACTCCAACGCAAGGGTCTTGAGGCATCTGGTCGACCCTATCGACGACCGCTCCGGTGGGATCCGCACTACGTGGACCATGTCGTTCAACCAGATTCAGGTGATGGGCCGGACACAACCAAAATACGCGTACGCAGCCAAGCTTCTCCGCCTCTGGGTACTGCTAGATCACCGCGGCGTGTCGTTCAAGCTGCTCGCAAACGGCAACAAGGGGCCTGAGGTGCCATCATGGTTTGCCTCCATGACGCACTCGGAGTTGAATTTCCACGAGACCATCCAGGTTCTCATAGACTTCTCCCTTGTGGAATGCGCGAGAGACGAGGCTAACAACACGTATTCGATGCACCGCATTCTACACGATTGGTGCGCTTGGTTCCTCCCGCAGGAGGAGTCGCCGCAGGCCAGCAGCAATGAGTACTTGGGTCTCGCGGTCCGCGTCGTCGGCTACTCGCTTCCGCGATGGTCGGACGACGATAAGGGTGAGGAGGAGAGAAGACTCCTGCCTCACGCCGACGCCGTCTACGAGAGCGTTGTACGAGACGTTCCGGACATACCGCCACGGCGCAAGTTCGCATCGGAACAGCGCAGGCTGACCGCGTTTGGACAGCAAATTGACCACCCCTTGAGGCGCATAGCGAAGCTGTACGACTACCAGAATCAGCACGTCAAAGCAATCAAGATAGTCGGCCCCGTGCTCGACTCATTGCGGCGTCGCATGGGGCCTGATCACGAGTTGACGGTGCTCTTCGAGCTCGAACTGGCGTCTATCCTGCTCGACCAGAACACAAGCGAGGCAGAGCGACTCTGCAACCACGTCCTGCAGCAGTTCGACGAGGTGTCGCATCCAAGCTATCCACATGCCCTGACGGCCTCGAATTTGCTGGCCATCATCTACTCGAATACGGGTCGGAAGGAAGAAGCCGTCGAAAAGTGGCGCGAGCTCGTTGAGCTGAGCTCACAAGCCATCGGCCACTCGCACTACCGAACACTCATCTATCTTCAAAACCTGGGCCTAGAGCTTCGGGAAAGTGGCCAGCTGGGCGAAGCGGTCAAGGTCCTGGATGACTCCCTCAAGCGACGCACGGCTGAGCTGGGGAGAGAAAATCCACGCAGCATCGAGGCAATGAAACTCCTTGCCGATGCTTACACCCGAAAGGGCGACCACTCCGAGGCTGAGAAGCTGCGCCGCGACATCTGGGAGCTGTGCAAGACGAAGCTCGGCCTGCGCCACGCCCAGACCTTGTGGGGGCAGGACTCCCTTGCCGAGAGCCTGGTCATGCTGGGTCGCGTTGGCGAGGCCGTAGACCTCTCTACCGCGGCCATTGGGAGCCTCGCGGGGATGACGTCTGGCACCAGTAACAAAGTCATGATGGGCTGCCTTCAGCATAACCTCGGCCGACGCCTTCGGAAGCAAAGTAATCAGGCGGAAGCAGAATCCGCCTTCAAGAAGGCGTTTGAGGAATTCCATGAGCTACCTAACGCGACAGTCCTCATGCTGGATGCCTCCGAGGAGCTCCTTGATATACTCCTGGCGGACGGCCGTGTCTCCGAGGCCGACCGGCACATCGACGCACTGATTTCAGGCATAGAGCGGTGGAACGGCGAGGAACCCGACAGCGTGATGGAGCGTGTAGTACGCCTGGCCAAACGGCGCAGCGACGGCGGGGACTTCGCCAAGAGCTTCGTACTATACGAGCGAGCGACCGCGCGGTTCGATCAGCTGCTGAGCAAAGACCACCGCGCCAGGATCTTGCTGCTTGGAAGTCACGCCCTCTGCCTTCTTTCCGGTGGCGAGGAGCAGCGCGCGGAGACCATTTTGACCCGTGTCCTGCCCCTCCTCGAGCGCGCCTTCGGGCCACGTCATGAATTCGTGCTCACTACGATCGAGGCTCTGGCTGAGTCGCTTCAGGGGGAAGAGGAGAGCAGAGGAAGGGCCAGGGATCTGTTGGAACGTGCGCTGTTCATGTCCATTGGGCTGCCGTCTGGCACCACATGGAACTATACAGTAGACGACTTCCTTCGGCTGGGCAACCTGTACGAGACGGCAGGTTGGCTAGGCGAGGCTGAGTTCATGCTCCAGAAAAGGCTGGGGCGGCTGGACTCTTCGTTGCGGGACCAAAAGGCGGCCTCGATCGCTGCCGCCGTGTCTCACTTGGGAGTTGTGTGTCTCAAGAAGGGCGAGCTCGGGAAAGCGCGAAAGCGCTTCGAGGCCGTCTCAAACAAGCGCCACGAGGCGACTGAGGCTGACTCGGCCCGGAATTGCCTCTGCGCCCTGGACAGGCTTGGTAAATACTACGAGTTTCTGGGCCAGACGCAGAAGGCTTGGGAGGTAGTCGAGGAGGCCGCAAAGGCCTTGAGCGGCAAATTCGGGCGCGAAGATGAGGACTATGTCATCGCGCTTCAAAACCGGGCACGCTTATCGGCATCTCTCGGCCTGTTTGACCTCGCGCAACGGCTCATACTTCGCCTCGATGCCTCAAAGAACAAGTCAAGCGTGCTCGACGCGAAAACTGTCGACGAGGTGTGGCGGCAGTGCGGCCGACACCTGTTTAGCGATGATGGGGACAAGTGGCTGCGGCTAGCCATCGTGCTTTGCACCAAACATAGAATCAAGGATGGGAAGGCCGCCACGGTTGCCAAATCCGTGCTGATACAAAGACAGAACCCTGCACCCAGCGGCAAGGAGGCGGGGAGGACGCAACAAGAGTACCGCTCGCGGATATATCTCGCGCTTTTTGGCGCCGAATCGGATCACGGGGGGGAGGAGGGCACGGACAGCGGTTCCCCTGAAAAGGAGACTTCCCCCAACATAGCCTGCCAAAGAACTCTCGTTGTGGCAGCCGCGACGGGGGACGTCGATATGGCTCGTGCCATCATATCGTCGGCAGATGGGAAAATCAACCTGGACTGGCACGGATCCGTGCAGGACTGCCGGTTTCTGCCGTCAGGGTCTGGAGTCGTCACCCCGGACGGGCCCAAGAAGCACTCTGCTCTCACTGCTGCTGCTGCTGCGGGGGACTTGCAAATGGTAGAGCTTCTCCTGGACAACCATGCGTCTGCGGACAAAACGGGCCCCGGCGGATGGACTCCCCTGCACTGCGCGGCATCTTCCCCGAGATGTTCCAAAGCCGTCGTCGAACGTCTCCTACGCGCTGGCGTCGACGTCAACAGCGTTACGGACGAGGGCCTCAGCGTGCTACATGCGGCCGCAATGTCGGGAGATCCAGATGTGGTCCGGACCCTCCTCGACCACGACGCCGCCATCAAGGGTAGTCTCAGCGATGAGAAACTAACCCCCCTGCACCTCGCGGCGAGGCGGGGACGTGAGGAAGCGGTGGAGGTGCTCCTGGACCACGACACGGCGTTGATGAATGCTCCGGACGGCAAACGACGGACCGCACTCCACCACGCTGTTTCCAAGGGCGAAGGCGTTGTGATGCAGCTGCTCCTGAGCCGTGGAGCCGACTTGCAGGCGCGAGACTCGGACGGCTTCACCCCGTTGCAGGTTGCGTTTCTGACACGGAACCCCAGCCTCGCTTACGGCATCCTAGAGAGGGCAAAGTCTGCCGGCAACATTGAGGAGCTCCTGTCGTGGGAGTTACTCGAGTGTGTCGTGAAGAAGTGTCCCTGGCGCTACGCAGAGCTGCTTTTCGACGCTGGGGCCGATATCCACATGAAAGGCGGACGCGGCGCGACACTGCTACACGTCGCCGCAGGCACGGGCGATGGTGAGGTGGCCAAGTTGCTGCTACGGCTCGGTGCCGACCGAGAGGCCAAAGATGTTTATGGCTTCACCGCACTGGCCCGCGCCGCCAGCAGGGGTGACGACGCGGTTCTCAATATGCTTCTTGGCGAGAGCAACATCGATGTGAATGCAAAGGACCACAGCGGCCGCACGGCGCTTTCGAACGCCAGCTCCCGGGGCCATACCAGCACGGTAGAGAAGTTGCTCGCCCGCCAACAGATCGAAACCGACGTGCGTGACCGCTACGGAAGCAGTCCGCTCTCTCTCGCGGCGCGACACGGCCACAAGCCCATCGTAGATCTTCTCCTCGCCTCGGGACGGGTGGACGCGTCGTCCCGCGACTGTTTCGGCCGGACGCCGCTGTGGTACGCCCGCAGGTACGGCGAAGTGGACATCGCCGAGGTGCTCGTCAGGCAAGGGGGCTGCGACGGCGACGGCGCAGGCAAAGAGCACATCCCCGCCGCCGCCGACGCCGCCAGGCGACTCTCCCATTGCGACTCATCGGAGATTTGCGACGTTTGCACCCTGTTCATCCAACCCGGTGCGCGCGTCTATCGTTGCCGCGCCTGCTGCGGAGGCAACTTCGACACGTGCACGGATTGCTACGCCGGCGGCGCGCGATGCTTGATGCCTGAAGTTCACGAGCTGACGGAGACGGTGGGGTGAAGGCGGGTGGCCGGATTACTCTTAACTTTCCGCTCTCCGACCAGCACTTCCATTCCGCATCAGCCTGGGGACCCAAAGCTCCAAGCCCTAGACCTCACTTAGCTTTCGATATATTTGCCCACAAAGAGCATGTATCCTGCAGAGGTCCCGCCCATAACGCGCTGCCGACACCCATGCCGCCCCCGCGCCATGCGTTAGATACCTACCTACCTACCCGCCGCCTACCGACTCAACGCCGTCTCCAGCGGGATCGGAGCAATCACGCCTACCAGCTGGCCTGCTCCGGTCTTGCCGAGATCGATGCTGCCTGGCTCAGCTTTTGCTCTCCGCTTCCCCTTAGTGTCCTTCTACGTGGCTGGGTAATTTCCGGTGCTCAAACTAGACGTGGAGCGAAACGTGCCGAAGGGAAATGGCTTGCCGTCGCCAGCGGCGGCCCCGGTCGACTAGGGGAGCTGTGACCCGACAACCCGGACCAGGAGGTGCAGATAACGTCGCGGAAATCGGCGGGCCCGAAGCGGTGTGATGTAAGTCCGTGCTGGCGGCCGAGTCCTCGACTTCGTTACCCGCACGTTTACAGTAGCACGCTGGACCGGCTGGGCCGTCGCCTTCAAAGCCTCTGGGGGCCCAGATCACCAAGAGCTCCTGCCCGGAGTTGGCCTGGGGGAGGCAGTGGCTGGTTGTGGAATGCCGCCATTGTACGGCTTGTTTCGGGTGCTTGCATCTGCAGTGCTTCGACTAGCATGTGTATATGCCCAGGTGCCTGGAAGAGGACCTTTCGAATTCATGTAAGTAGCACTATTTTATAATAAATGCTTCGTGCCAAGCTTAGAACAGTAACGAGCAACGAGTGGCCGTAAGGACCGGGCCGTAAAGCGTATCCAGGTAGGTTTGTAAGGGGCTGTTAAATAGGACGTATTTGCTTTTGCAAGCCGAGCTTGGGGCAGTTGGAAGCTCAAAGGGACACGACCAGCATGATGGCAGTCGTGGCAAGGCGAAACCGCACTGTACAACCGCTCCGATCTGGGTTACATAATAACAGACGCCTGGGCCAGCTTGCGTTAGAAAAAGGGTCAACCCCTAAATCCATCAGAAGTTCGCTTCGTTTCGCGACGTGGAGCTCGACATCGCGGCGACGCCTCCTTGAGAAAAAAAAAAAATCCGTCACGGTTAAACCCAGATGCGCCAGGATGGGTAAATCGATCCCTCTCATCAAATGCCTTCACTTTAGCACCAAATCCATCCAGTCATAATCACGCCCTCTCATCCCTTGGCCGTCCATGTACCCGTAGACGATGCCATATCCTTTTAGGGAGTACTCGAACTGCTTATCCGGCGTCTTCCTAAGGATAGCCGGCACCGTGCACCCTTTCAGCAGAAAGAGAAGGTCTCCAGGCTCTGCGGATCGTGAAGCCCATCCCAAATGCCCCTCGTTTGTTACAACGAGTCTCATGTCCATGCGGAGCGTTGTGAGAAACCTTGGTGTTATTTTACCCGGCTTTATGTTGGTGAACGTCGAACGTCGAAAAACTCCTCGGTCACCAGCCAGCCATTCGAGTGTGGGTTTTCCCTTGATTTTGAACTTGAGATTATCCGGATGGAGCAGCCACTGGACAAGTTCGGGCTCCTGCGTCCGCACCGCGTCGTACCTTGCGGGCGGCCTCAGCAGATGATGCAAATGCTGTGCGTCTATAGTCTCCGGGCAAAAGTCGGAGCCCTCTGCGAACATGCCCAAGTCGTACATGAGCCACGCCAGTGGTTTAAGTACGGTTGCGTCAGGATTCCAGGTGCAAGGGATGTTCGTGAGTGAGATAGGAGGAGCCTGGCGACAATACTCCGCATCCGACTTGACCTCCCCAAGGGTGGCAGAGCAATCTTTGATCCTGTCGATGCACTTCCCCTGGGCTAGGAGTCTCCCCTCCCCGTCAACCAGCGGGAAAAAGCCCTGGCTGCGCTGCGTAGCTCCCCAGACCCCATATTTACTCCTCTCCAAGCCGATTGGCACCCAGGACCCAAACCCGACGTATTCTCTCATTCTCGCATACGGTCGCTCCCGGACGATGGTGCTTTTCTGGCTGAGGTAGCGCCACGCGTGGTCCGTCAACCAGGACCCCGGAGCGAAGAAGTCCACCGCCCAGGGGCCTGGCTGTGCGCGGGCCATGACGACGAGATCAAGACTCGATGTGGCAGCCATGAACCGACGGCAGATCTCCCGGTTTAGAGTCGCCAAGTCCCACTCGTAGTCGGGTTCCGGAACGAGGTTTGCGCCGTTGCTCGTCAGGTTTAGGATGCCGAAGACCTTATCCCGCGGATCCGTCGTCTTGGAATCGCTGGAGCGCAAAAGCGCTAGGAGCAGGTCGGGCTTGTTCCAGCTCTTCTCGTCTTCCCGGAATTTGGCCAGATCTTGGATTCGGCGGCACTCACGCAGTTCCACAATGGACGCTGCCTGCGGCATGTCGTTCTGCAGCAGCTCGCAAGCAGTGATGGCCCCGAGCAGGTGTTCGAAAGCGAAGGTATATCTACCCCAAACGATATCGACATGCGAGGCCACGGCGACCTCCTGAATGATCCACACGCGCGACCAGTAGTCACTTGAAAGCAGGTCCCGGAGTGCTGGCCATCCACTCGGCGTAAATCTTGCGGCCGCCTTTGGTTTCCCCACCGCCTTCCTCTGCCACACATTTGCTGCTTCACTGTGTGTCTCCTTGAACTCCTGCAGCGCCTCCACGAGACTGAAGGCCAGCGCGGCCGGGGACACGTCGTTCGGGCTGGACCAAGGCGACCTCGGCCCCAGCCAGCTGACGGTTTTGAGTGCTCTGCGGTATATCGCGTCCATGCGCAGCACCTGCTGCCCGCGCTCTTCGAGGTCGTCCTGGTTGATACAGAGGGCGTCGGCCCAAACCACCAGCATCCCTTGGTGCCTCAGGTCTTCCAGCGCGAGACACAGGTTCTTCGTGACCGACACCTTCTCGCCATCGACCTCAATATTTGTGCGGTCGGATTCGTCGCCCCAGCAGTAGGACAGGGCGAAGTACTCGGGGTTCCTGCTCAAGCACACATGCACGAGGCTGCACTTGAGCGGAGAGAGGGGGCTGTTGTCGGGTTCGATTATGACCAAGCGGATCTCCTTGTTGACGGCGCTGAGGGGCCGATATCTCGGCATTGTCGCGGACGGAACTTGGGCGACCTTGGTTCGGACTAAAACCTAGCTCTGCTGGATGGAGAAACCGGCGCAAAAAAAGAGCCTGGCGGGAGCGGAATGGGAGTGGGATTTTACGGCCCGCTTCGGGCGCAAACCGTTCAGCCGCACGAGCCCCTCCCGCAACTTGGGCTGATTGTCCGCCGCTAAGACAAGCGAGGACTCCATAAATGCAAGCATGGGCTTGGCAGGTTGAGAGTAGCCAACCGGCTCGGGACGCTAAGCACCGCTGATGTGGATTTCTTGAACACCGGCAGGAGGGCAAAAGCGCAGAAGAGTACGTGGCATTTGGAAAGTTTTGATACCACTCTGGGAGCTACAGGAGCGGATGTACCACATATTTTTTGCTTGGATATCCTCCTCCTTTAATAAACGATGCCAAGCGTCGGCTCAGTCTAGTCACCTGTGATCACCATGTACTGCCTGCAGCTCAGGTTACACCAGCGGCAGCTCAGGGCCGGTGCTGAATCCAGATTTGGGGCAGATGGTTTCAGGGGGAAAATATCCAGAGGTAGGCACCTCCACTGCTTCTTGTCGTGCTGGAGCAGATGGCATCACGTCAGTGAGCATTACCCCGCCAGCGCCGTGGGATGATGCGGTTCATTTCCGGCCGCGTGTGCTCTCCCCCAGCTCTGGTGACATCAAGCAGAGAGGCCCTATCGGTTTCTCGCCCCCGCGCTCGGCATCCCATCATGCCGTAGGTAACACCAACGACAAGCAAACGTGGCCGTGCGAGGGAAGCCGGCCGCACCTGAAGCAGCGAGAACACATTTACTAGGGCTCGGGTTAGGTGATGTTGAGGCAAAGTCAAGACCGCGTGGTGTCTCGAGCACAAGGGGCGAGTGGTAAGCCGGCTGCTCATGCCTCGAAACACCTATTTTCTCCTTCTTCGACTAGGCAGAGAGCCGGCTGTCCTCCATGCTGTACCAGCCTCGCTAAAATGAGAGGCCATTCAGGAACGACAATGGACAGGACGGGGTTTTCTTGGAGCTGCTTGACCGCAGTCTACCTGCACTTAGCGCTCATCCTATTGGCCCTGTGATGATGCTGGGGCGTTAGATGTGCTGTCCTAAGTACCCGCTCGCTGGGTGTCTGGGCCATGTGTTGGGCGACAAAGCTGTGTAGGCGAGCTTGTGCGTCTCTTCTCGACAATTCCTTGGCTGACGTGGGGGTTTGTTGCTACCGGGCTGCGTGTGCTGCGTGCAATTGCCATCGTTGTCGATCAGAGGGTCCAGATTCTTCTGCAACGCTTGTGTTCCACGTCCAGCTGCTATCGAGTTATGGAAACGGGGGCTCCAGCGGAATTATCAACTCCTTCCATCTCCAGGCGATGTTGCTCCTCGTCTATGTCTGAGATTCAACCACAAGGATTACTGCGCTTTAACACACACCCAGCAATTTTACCGTAATGGACTACGCGAATAAGTCGCCTTCAATGGCAACATCTCACTGCTGGATCTCGCGTCATCGCCAAAGCAGAGTTAGACAGTAGAAAAGAGGCCACGACCCACGCGAACGAGTGAACTCTAAGTTATCCAGAGGTTAGACACCTAAGTACCTACCTAGTAGTGACCTCATGGGTGGTGGAGCCACTCAAAAGCATCTCTTTACCTACCTTGATTGTTGCTCCTAGTCCACCACAGGCCCGGGCTTGCACCCCAATGTAAACGGCCCCTCCGAGCCGCCGTCGTATTTGACACGGCGGGGTGGTTCGACGCGACAAAAGGAGGAAGAAGAGGGGTTCACGAAAGAGACAAGGAGGAAGAGTACAAGATGACCGCCCGGGAGGTGCTATGGAAGGATCAGAAACATTTACAGGGGCCGCTTAACAGACCTTGTCCAAGATACAGTACGGGGCACTTGTGCTACCAACGCCACATCTGGAGACAAGGCCTGTTGTTTGGGTCCGGCCTCGCGAAGAGGGATAGGATCTCGAGAGCCGAGTGGAAGCGCATTTGGCCGGCATCCCTTTATTTACCTTTTCCTTACTTTCCGTTTTGTTTACGAGTGAACGCGCGGCGGCGCTAGTATTTACCACCCCTCTCTTCCTTCTTGCGCGACCCTATCAGACCACTCTTGTACGACGCCAGGCTAGAACCAACGGGAGGCAGGAAAACCCCCGCACTCTCAACCTGCGGCACCCCAAGGGACGCCAGCGAAATCGAGGGAGACACCCACCAAAGCGCGGACGGGAGCGATAGCCCGATACGAGGGAGGCGTCGAGACAGAGGCAGCCTGAAAAGCTGGGTGGAAACGGTACAATCCGGAGGGCCCAGGTCCAGCCCCGACGGCGCCCGACGCCAGCAATCTATCCCAGACGGCGAGGGGCGCCCGGAGGCGGGCAGGCTTTTCCCGCTCCGTGCCTCGATTCGTCTCGGGGTTGGTCAGACGAGGCGCGAGGCATCCACCTCAGGGGGAAAAAAAGGCGGAAGCCTGAGCCTGTTTGGGGTGGGGCCAGCTCTAGGCTTCAACGCCACAGCGCGCTACGGGTTCTTGCAGCGGACCCAAACACTCGCGTAGGTGCCGTCGGCGGAAGCTAGCGTTTGAGGGCACGGGAGAGGGCGGGAAACGATTCTTGTCGATAGTGCGCTTCCCCACCTGGCGCCGGCCACCCGGCCAAGGCTGCAAGTTTGGACGCCCTGAGTGGACAGGATCGGGCACCTGCCGGTGAGACTTCCCCGAGACAGAAAACGCCTCGACGCGCCCTTTGCCCGGTCTGCCCGCGCTGCGCCCCTCAGCTCGATGGACACGGGCGACTATCAGGTTGTTTGCTCCCGGGGTCTTTTTTTTTCGGGCAGACGATTGACTGGTAGAGGAAAGGATAGCCGGCAAGCAAAAGATGCCAGGGGTCGCGTCGCGCAAGGAAACGCCACATCCACGTATACACAACCGCCGGGCTGCATTCTCGCCGGTCGATTCGCTGTCGGTGGAATGCTGTGCGCAGGTTGGCTGGCTTCCGGGAGAGAATGGCGCGGGAGACCGCTGACGTCGTGTTCGAAGCTGAAACGGACCTAAGAACAGGAAGGGAGAGAACAAGAAGAAGAAAATCCGCCTGTTGGCTGTGAGCTAACTGCCGTGTGACCAGTTCTGTCGCTTGCGGTGTGTTTTTTTCTTTGTCTCCCAAGGCCACTGGCGAGCTTGTTCGAAGGCATTTCTCCACCCATTTTCCCCCTTTGTAGGTCTGGACCCGAGGCTGAGTCGAGCTTCTAGAGACCCGGGGAAAGCGATCTGAATGATACCAACCTGTGCTTGTTTCGGAGCATTGGCCCTGGGGCGGGCGAGGGTGATTTGCTGGCAATTGTTTCTCCACCAGTCTGCTCGCCTTGCCCAGGTTGGCCACCCGGGACTGCCGGGAAGGGCGGCACAAGAAACGGCACACCTCGTTTGCTGCGGGACGGAGAGGGAACACAAGATCAGAACGTAGGCCATCTGGGGAGGGGCCCCCGAAACAGGGGCCGGGAAGGCGGGTCGAAAACACGAGGGCCTTTCGGGACATGCGTGCATAGGCGAACGCGAGTAGGCGGGCGGTGTTTGAGAGCATGCGAGATATCACCGTTGGCGAACTAGATCCCTCCTGGTTGGCCGTTTTCATGATGACAGCCACTGGAGATGTGCGACTCTGCATCCCCCTGCCTGGATGTTGGTCATAAAACCAAGAGTGGCTAGTCCCGGTGTGCTGCAGTTTCTGTCAGCAGCTTGCGTCCGATGCCGGTGATTTGAGGCGAGCAAACGTCAACAGCCCACTGCCCCCTGTAATTCACCCAACGTCCAATCTCCTTCCCCGCGCGAACCCTGCGGCCTGGCTGATCAAGCACCCCGACAGTTGTTCGTCTGGTGTTTGCTGAGCTGCAGCGGCAAGTGACGTGGTGCAAGGGCAAAATGAAAGGCACCAAGGAAGCGTTTCGAAACCGACTGGAGTTGGTGGAGAAAATCAGGGCGCGCTGCCCGTCCACATCTGCAAGGTACGCACGATTACATCAGAGATGCACGCCGAGCCGGTGGCGTCCAATGGGGTCTGGTCACGAGGAGGACAGGAAACATCGACTTCATCGTGGGTGTCTGGACTGGCCGCCTCGACAAAGGAGCAGCCGGGTTCCCGCCAGCCTTCTCTTACCAGCGAGCGAGCCGATGCGCGTCAGTGGCCAAGGCTGAAAAGGCAAAAAAGACATGGCGCTCGATCGTGTGTGATGTCGACAGGATCGTCCAGATCGACTGCCTTCCTCGTCCAAGACGATCACCAGTCGATGGCGTGCAGCGTCACACAGTGGCCTACCGGCGACAGCTGGTCGATTTCGGTTCCCTTGATCCCACGTTTTACCTGTGAAAGGTGAAAGCCAGCCCTGGCCTAGAATTGCAGAAGCTCAATAGCTCGGCTTGGCTGTTTGGGTCTTCCATGCATCGCTGGCTGTTTGCAGGGGTTCCATTTCCTGTGGATGATATCTTCACCCAGCTAGTTGTACCACCTCGAGCGTTGACATCAAACGAGGTTAGGGAATTGAGTGATTTGACGACGGGCAACCGCGGGCAGGAGATCGGCTTAATACGTTCACCCCTCGGCCTTGCAGGCTTGCCGCGCAAAATTGGCGTCTTAGCGCTAGTCACACGCCTCTCGGCGTCACTCTGTCGTGCCTGCCGTCTTTGGGATACTGTCGAAATTAACACGGGGCCGTTGCCCAGCTGTGGGTTTCCGTTCTGTTGAGAGTCTGCCTGGGGAAAAAAACGCACGGGAAGGCCTCGGCGCAGAGGGTCCCGCTCCTCCTTAAAAGTCCGTCGTACGGGCCACACCTCGCTCGCTGGCACTCCTTCCTCGTCTTGCCTCGACTACCGCGTTTTCCGACCTTCCCTCTTCACTTCCACCAGCACCACATTCCTTTCGTGGCATTCGCCGGCCACACTGTCACTCCTTTGCAGTCCAACCAGCAACCACACCCGCCTCAGGTCGTTCGAGCTACGCCCGACACCCACCCGCAGTGCATTCCCTTCTTTTGCATCGTCACTCCTTGAATAGTATCAAATCTTCCTCCCTTTGGTTTTTCCCGTCACGCGCAGAAATCGGTCAGATACGACAACCGGATCACCGCGTCTCGGGCTTCCCGGCGAGAGAAAAGGACTAAAAAAGGAGAGCTGAGAACCGGTCTAGTTCCGGCCGTGGCAGGCTCGTAGGTAAGTCGCCCCGGTGCAACACATCCAGAATCAAGGCCAGCACGCTCGCCTGCCTCGCCTCGTTGTCCGCTGCGTCACTCGTCTGGGCTCCGATCTGGCTGTCACAGACTTGTCAGCTTAGTGTGGTGGCAGAAGTGACAAGAGTCTGAGAACACGGGAAATAACAAAAAATAGACGACGGCCGTCACTCCGGATTTCGGGAACCCCAGCCAGACCCTTCCTCGTGGTCTAACACAGAACTCCAACTGACAACTGGTCTTGCCTGTTGTTCAACCACACTCTTTTTCCACCCACCTCGTTCCTTCCGAGACGGCTTCACATCCCTTGGCGGATTTGGTTGGCCCAGCCTGCTGCGCTAGCTTTGCACTTGCCAGGCAACTCCGAGAGAGACGACTTCCTCAACTGCCGACGGTGTATATTTACCACCGTCGCCGCCGATCCTTCTCGCCTTGGAATATCTCTCCATCCATCTCTGCCATTGGAACCAATATCCAAATACCAATCGCGAATAAGGTACGTCCACCAAGACGGACGCTACTACCCTCGACTCCCACCTCCCTTTGTCGCCCACACCCCGCCACTCTCACCATGTCCCGATACTCCCTGTGCTCCGCCAGTCCTGCAATTGCAAGAGTGCCCAAGAGAGCCACTCCGGCAACATCTCTTTGTGCCGTGCTCTCTGATCCGGGAGTCGCTGTTGCCATGTCCACGGCCCTCCTCCTCTCCTTTCTCCCAACACAAAGAGCTTCTTTGTGTGGGGCGCCGCCATGGATCCGCGTCTTGGGACAAAGCTGGGAAAGTGCCCATCTCTCGACGCCATGATCGAGGAAGCCACCATTTCAACCTCCCTTCCGGCGCGCCCATCTTCATTCCCCGCACATTCCTTCCACATTTCCCACGTCGCGACAACCGCACACCTCACGCACCTTCCTTCGAGACTTCACTTCAACACCTTCCTCAGACAGCTTCACTTTTTCTTGGCCGCTTCACTCGCTGCCGTCCAATCCTGATCTCATTAGCAGCCCACACTCGCTCAGCATCTCACGCACGTCTTCCGTCCCTTTCCTGTCCTCCGCTTCCTGTCCCTCGTCAATCCCCTTCTTTGGATTCCTTGGAGTACCGACTCTTACCAGGCCAGCAGAGCTTCCTCTTTTTGGTTAAAAACCACTCGAGCCAGTACAGAACTCAGTCAACATGAAGGCCTCCATCTACCTCGCCGCCTCTGGCCTCGCGCTGGCCCTTGCCGGCCCGGTCGAGAAGCGCGCCGTTCACACCGAGGTAGTGACCGATATTGTCTACGTCACGGTCACTGCCGGTGCCGAGCCCGCGGCCCCCTCCAGCTCCACCAGCAGCTCGACGTCGGTGGCTCCGACTACGACATCGCAGCCGCCGCCTCCTCCTCCGACCACGGCTACCCCCGATCCGACTCCTAAGCCGGCCACGAAGCCCGTCCCAATGTCCAAGCCAGCGGCTGTGTCCCCTCCGCCGGATGTGAGGGTCGGTCCTCAGGAGTCTCAGCAGACCCAGCAGGCCCCGGCGGCGGCGCCCAGCGACTTCGCCAGCACTGCCGTGTACCATCACAACATCCATCGGGAGAACAACTCGGCTCCGGCGCTCGCGTGGGATAGGACCTACGCCGGCTACGCTGCCGAGACTGCCAAGAAGTGCAAGTTCGCGCACGACATGTGAGTCCTCTCTCCCTCGCCGCGACTCACAATATCATTGACTGACGAGAGTGAACGAATACAGGGTTCCCGGCGGAGGCGGCTACGGCCAGAACCTTGCCATGTGGGGTTCGAGCGGTGACGCCCAGTCCCTCGGCGAAAACACGGCCATCGCGCGCGCCATCACCAACATGTGGTACAACGGCGAGATCGTGCTGTACCCCGAGTCCAACTATGGCCAGAAGAACCCCACCGCCGGAAAGTTCGAGCAGTATGGCCACTACACGCAGCTCGTGTGGGCCGAGACTAAGAAGGTCGGCTGCGCCGCCCAGTACTGCCCCCCTGGAACCATGTTCTCGGACATGGGCGCCTGGTTCAGCGTTTGCGACTACTTCCCCGCTGGTATGTATCGCCATCCTCTTCCGTTAGCCCTCCTCGAGATGCCACGGCTGCTGACGCTGGTGCTACGACAGGAAACATGGGCGACCACTACGGCGACAACGTGCTGAAGCCCCTGGGCAAGGCAACCGTCAATGCCTAGACACGCCCCCCACGTATGGACTGTCTCCCCGCATAGACCACATGTGTGCTCAATGTACGCGCAGTCGAATTTGGTAGTTTGACACGCATCGCGTCTCCGACGCACGTATGGTACACGTACGGGGCCTCCTACTTTGTCAAAGCTGCATGGCGACGCTCTTAATCCTGCAGTCTCTTTTGTGTGTCACTTACTGGGCTTGAGAGATCTTTCTCGGGTCAAGAACTGCTTCATCCTTCCGGAACCAAAACGCACCCCGACGAGACCATTATTTCACGCTCTACTATGCGGTACCAATCTTTTCCCCTTTGTTTACCTTCTGATTCTTTGTTATTGTTTTTTTTCTCTCTCTTCTTTTCTCTAATGCGGCGAGCTTACCATCTTAGCTACAGAGCTTTCATTGCTGCGGCGTCATTTTTGATACAGGAGCAATTTGGTCGCTTATTCAAGGCATTACATGGGTTGTTGGTCAGTGGCTGAAAGGTGCGGAGGACAGTGGAAGATGGGTGGACGACCCCGTCGGCTCCCCTCTCCTTTGTTCTCTTTTTAGTTTCTTTCCTTCTTTTTCGCGTCACGCGACCCCTACCTTTTTTTTTTCTATTTCCTTACCTTGACGTTTCCTTTGGACTCTTTCTTCATACCACGATGATCGCTTCTTGGCGTTTCTAGTATAGGGATTGGGGACAAAGCATGCGTGCATATTTTGAGCATGGCAAATCCAGGGGGATTTTGGGGTTTTGGACGATGATGGGGTGGGAATTGGCGGGCACAAATTTGTAGGATCAAGATATCATTTTGCAGGATGATAGAACCCCAACACAAAAGCACGATGATTTTCACAGCTTCGGGATCTGCCCTGGTTTTCGATCGTATCGCTCGGGCACTGCATGACGTTCTTCGATAAGTTGGCCGGCCTTTATAACTGCAGGAAACGATGTATCTGCGCCAGGAGCACAAGCGTAGGACGCCAGGGGAAGGTTGGGAAGAATTCCCCCAGTTTCAAGCCTTTTGGTGACGCGATGCGTTCGAATTACAACCCTAACCCTGGATGCAAGCGGATCCATTTATGAGGCCGGTGGGTCAGACATCGACTGGCACCCTCGGCGATGTCATTTTGCGACAAGGGTGCTCCAGTCGCGTAAAGCATCGCGAGACTGAGATGCTGCAGACAGCGGGACATGCGCAACCAGACAGCCCCACAGACACACCATCCATATCACCAAGATGAACCAAATACGAGCCATCCAGGAGCTCAATAGGAAGGAGATTGAGCAGGGAATGTGAGTCTTGCAATTCCAGGCTTATCGTGTAGGTAGAAGCTGACGAGTCAAACCACCCAAATCCAGCTCCTCCGACGCCTCCTGGCACACCGACTACCGCGACACGGCCTACGTCTACTTTGGCGGAATGCCCTACGAGCTGACCGAGGGCGACGTCATCACCATCTTCAGCCAGTACGGCGAGCCCGTCTTCCTCAAGCTCGTGCGCGACCGGGAGACGGGCCGGAGCAAAGGGTTCGGCTGGCTCAAGTACGAGGACCAGCGCAGCACCGACCTGGCCGTCGACAACCTGGGCGGCGCCGAGATCGCGGGCCGCATGGTGCGCGTCGATCACGCCCGCTACAAGCCGCACGAGGACGACGACCCGGACGAGGGCCGCGTCGACTGGGCGTTTCTGCAGAAGCAGCAGGGCAGGACTGCGGCGGCCGCTGAGGACGACGACGGGACGGGCGGCAGCGAGGGCAGCGAGTCGGACATCGGCAGGCCGCCGCGGCCGCTGCTCAAGGAAGAACAAGAGCTCGCGGCGCTGCTGGAGGACCACGATGACGATGATCCCATGAAGGGGTTTCTGGTCGTGGAGAAGAAGAAGGAGGTCGAGGAGGCGCGGGCGCGGGAGCGCAAGCGCAGCAGCAGGAAGCATAGAGACAGGCATAGGGATGACAGGGGCGACGGCGAGGGGAGCAGCCGACACCGCGACCGCCGCCACAAGCGCCGCCGGCACGACGACGACGACGACGACGACGACGACGACGACGACGATAACGATCGGGAGAAGCGGTCGCGGCGCCGCGGGGACGACGACGAAGCTGAGCGGAAGCGCAGCCGGCACGAGAGCAGAGACGGCGGCAGGCGGCTCGAGGACCGTCGTCGTGAACGCGACCGAGACGGCGACGACGCTCGAGAGCGGGGCCGGGACCGTCGGAGCGACCGCGATAGGGACGCCCGCGACCACGCCAGACGTGACGACAGGAGCACCGAGCGCGGCCGCGACAGCCGCAGGAGGCGCTCGCGCTCGAGGGAGAAGAGGCGCAAGAGCAGGAGCGGGAGCGCGAGTAGACCACGACGGGATCGATAAGGGGTAGTAGTAGCCAAGGATGAACACTTTCTATATTTCCCGCTTCACAAAACCCGAATGCCCGACGGCTCGCACCCGTCAGTGGACAACAACTCGTTCAGTGCCATACCATATTACTCGCTAGAATGCATGCGTCTAAATACAAACAAACGCTGCCAGAGCCAGGCCTCCCGTTTCTACCCTGACCTCCATGTCCCATCCGTGACCGTTTACCCTCCCTAGAGCCATGTTGAAGGAAAAAAAAAAAAGACGCTTTGACTCGCGTGATATGCTGTGGAGGTAAAAAATAAGAAAAAAGAAACGCCGATCCCAAGTATATGTTTCCGTGCCCGATGCGTTATTCTCCGGGCTCGCCCATCCGCTAGCCCGACCTCTCCCGCAGCTGCCTCTGGCGCTCCTGCCTTTCCAGGATCTCCCGCCGCCTCTCTTCTAGGATACGTTGACCCCTCTCCCGGAGCAGCGCCCGTTCCCTCTCGTACTCCTCGCGCAGTTTCTTCTAACCCTCGCCGAGGATCCGCTTCCAGCCGTCGCGCACGCACATGCGGCCGCCGTCCTGGCCGCGCACGATCTTGTACCTCTCGTAGCGCGCGTTGGTGCCGGCGCCGATGACGACGATGGTGTCTTCTTTGATCCAGCCGATGATGCCCTTGACGGGCGGCCGCGCGAGGTCGTAAGGCGTGCCCTTGAGAGAGCTGAAAGGCGACGGAAGAGACGCAGGGCTCGCCGCCTCCATCACCATCATCCCGGAGCTGCTGGCGCTGCTGCTGCTACCAATCATAATGGGCGGAGCCGCGGGGGTCGCGGTGGGCTCGTTGGTGTGTGAAAAGTTGGCCTGCGCAAACGACGTGGCGTCCGAGAAGTAGCGTGGCATCAGCGGGATCTTACCGAGGAGACCCCACTTGCCCTTCTTGCCGGCGCCGCCGTCGCCTCCCTCCTGCGCGCCGTCTCCCAGGCCGGCGGTGCCGCCGCCTGCGTCCACTCCCACGCCCGAGACGAGAGAGGCCGTCGAGGCGCTGAGGTTGACGAACCTAGACGTTGGACTCTTAGATCCTCGCGGGCCAGCCCCGCTTCCTGACCCTCCTCCCCCTGCGGCGGCGGTAGCGGCCGAAGCAGCTGCAGCTTGGTTTGGCTTTGATGGGTGCGGGACGTCGTACACATGCAGGGTGCCCTTGTCCGAGGTGCACGCGAGCATGGCGCCAGAGGGGCTGAAGCCGAGAGAGAAGATGGTGGCCGGGTCCCAGCCGCGACGCAGCTCGGCGACGCGCGCGCCCGTGTTGGTGGCCCAGACGCGGACGATGGTGCCCTTCTCGCTGGCGGTGGCGAGCAGCGAGCCGTCGGGGCTGAAGCGGACGGCCACCAGGCTCGCCGAGTGGGCGGGTATGATGGACACGTCCGAGGTGGCGATCTCGACCAGCTGCACCTGGCCGGCCGTCCTACCGGGGAAGGCGATGTGGCGCTCCGACATGTCGCAGAGGCCGAGGGGGTTGTCGGTGGTGTCGTGGCGGGCGAGCAGGTTCGGCGGCCTGGCGAAGGAGTACACGCGCACGCAGTCCTGCAGCACAGCAACGATGCGATTCCGTGCCAGGCGCACGCCCCAGACGTTGGACATGTTGCTAATCTCCACCGCGACGTCTTGCTTGGCCTCATCCCAGAGAATCACCTTGTTGGGCGCAAACATGGGCCTGCGCCCGCCGCCCACCAGGGCCAGCCAGTTAGTCTTGCCCATCATTCGGACGAGACCCAGGCCTCCTCCGAATTCTTGGCAGCAGGAAGAGCACAATGTCAGTCGTTGCTGAAATCAGATATAGGCAGAGAGCGCTTTTATGCCGGCATGGACTCACCTCGAGAGACCTGCTGGTCACACTCGGCCGATGAGAATACTGGAGGGGTCCGTCCGTCCGTCAGCGGGGGCTCCAAGGCCGCATCATTGGCAGGGAATGCAACGCACTGAGGAAGCCCGTGTTCAGAGCCACGGCGAAGCAGCTAGAGTCGGCATTGAAGGAGACGGAGAGCGCCTCTGGCGGTTCCGAGCTCTCAATAGGCTGCCGGGTGTTCATCCTGGCGACGTGGCGATCCGCCCTCGACTCTGGCTGCTGGTAGGGGTATTAACGGGCAGGTGATGTTGCGGCGACAAGTATTGGGTAGTCTATGTATGCAGGTATGTATGTAGTATGTGTGAAATGCGAGGATGCGGATGTACGTGATGTTGGCCAGCTTGTCGAGGTGTCACGATGGGATTGGGATTCTAAATGGTGGTGTTTTCTGAGACAGGGGACCCAACACTTTGGTTTCCGGACGGGCGTAACGGTGAAGGCTAATTGCTCATTTTTCTTCTTCAGGAACGACGCAGCATGAAGTCACGGGCAGTGGCTGGCCCTCAGGCCGTCGTAATGTCCACTGCGTCTACAGCCACCACCCGTATCGGACGCTGAACCGAAGGCGCGGTGGAAGCAGCAAATGTCGTCACCAAGCTCCGGGCCGCCCGTCGTCGGTTAGCCGCTCTCTTCAGTCCTGCGTAGAGGCCCCGCTGGCTAGGCTGTCTGCTGACGTAGCGACGGATTCGACGTGAAATGCGGAGGCGTCGGCTATCAGTGCCCCTAGAGCTCGAGAAGGTAGCAGAAGCAAAAATGGCAGACACGGTTGGAGGAGACACGGCAAGACTCCAAGATGGAATGTGCCAGCAATAATGAATGCCCCGTTTGCTGGTCTGGACTGGTCGCGAAGTTGGCGGTAGGTTGGTCCAAATGCTGGGAATAGGAATGATGCAGTCCCTAGCCGGCTCCGCTGTTGCTGCTGCTGGAATGCAGGTGACTGACGCGACCAAACCAGACCTCACCGTGACTGCTCAACGACAGCGTCCGCCTTTCTGCCTGGAGCTACTGGTAGTCGATGCTTCCCGTACCTACGCTGTGCCAAAAAAGAACATCGTTGTATCCACGCCAGTTGGACCAAGCGTAAAGCTGATCCCAATCACCAGCCTCTGTCTGAACCACGAATGTACCACGCCAGGCCCATGGCTATCTGATGAACTTCGCATTGATATGCGTGCATTTAGTCGGAGCCGCTACTATTCATCATTCACGCAGCAGAGGATTGAGCCTGCCAGCTGCGAACAGCCGGCTCAATCCTAGGTCCCACAAAGCTCTCCAGGGGAGCAATTGGGAGCTGCCAGCCAAGGAAGAAGACCCCGGCGCCAAACTGCCGACCATGTGCAACCTCCCGACTTAGATAAACCAGACACAATGTGGGGCCCGTGGAGCGCTCGTGAAATGTCCCGCGACCAGCCAGCAAGGTCACCACCACCTTTCCTCATTCGATTGATGGCGGCCCCCCCTCCCCAAAAGATTGACACTGGCGGGAGCCCCTGAATTCTGGCGCTGGCCCGTGCTCGTGGAAAATACCGTGCTGCCGTGCTCCTATTGGCTCGTCTCAAAGGGTCGTTTGCCCCACCCGACAGAAATGGAGTGCCCTTGCCTGTCTGTCGGTCAGTGCCAGCAGCACCCTGAGCCTGGCTCCCGCCGCCGCTGCAATTTGTGAAATTGCATTTCGCCGCCCCGTCAACACTCACGCCTCCTTTAAACCATCCTGTCTTTCGATTTCGTCCCAAACCTTGACTCCGACTCGAGCCTTGCTCTCGCTCTTTTTTTTTTCGAAGCCAAGTTTCCGAAAAGGCGGCCGAACACGCCCTAGCACGTCGCCGCTACAGCATTGTCAAGACCAGCAAAACTCAAAAAAATACAGTAAATCCTAAATCGAGAGCCCAACATGTCGTCCCCCGGCGTACGTTGCTACCAAAGCATTCCCTCTGTCCTCTTCCAATCCCATGTGCCGCGTCGTCCCTTGGTCCTGATTCGCGACACCTCGACCTGGCCTGGCTGCCGTGACGCCCGTTGGCACTGCCGTTGCCAATCGCGAGCCTCGCTGCACGCACGCTGCCCCCTACTTCGGCTCGAAGCTGCCCTAGACCGTACCGTATTCTAGCTAACCAGGGACGCCCCTCGGCCTCAACAGAAGATGATGCGAAGGAAGAAGAACGTAAAGAAGGGGATCCAGTTCTGCCTGATGGTCTGCGGTGCTTCAGGAACTGGTAAGTTCTCTATCTCCTACGCTCTCCTACACCGCTTGCCCGAACGACAACGCGCAGGACTGGCGAACAAAACCAATGCTGCAAGACTCGGCCTGCAAGCCCGACGTGTGAAAAACAGCCGCTGACTCTGCTCGTCCCCCGCACTTTTCCAGGGAGAACCACCTTCGTCAACACGCTCTGCGGCAAGACCGTCCTTGCCCATAAGGAGTCGGACGACCCTAACGCGGCACACATCGAGGAGGGTGTCAAGATCAAGCCCATCACCGTCGGTACGTTTTTCGTGAGCGTGCCAAAAACTCACCGCCCCACACACGCCTCAATGTCGTACCACGGATCTGACAGCAATTTCCAGAGCTCGAACTCGACGAGGATGGCACCCGCATCTCGCTCACCGTTGTCGACACTCCCGGCTTTGGCGACCAGGTCGACAACGAGGCTAGGTAAGCCTTGGGCTTTAGTCTCCACAGACGGCGGAGCCGCCTATGAGTGCCGACGGATCGATGCTGACACTGCCTGGCTGATCAGCTTCTCCGAGATTGTCGGTTACCTCGAGAGGGAATACGACAACATTCTCGCCGAGGAGTCTCGGATCAAGCGTAACCCTCGCTTCAGGGACAACCGTGTTCATGCTCTGCTCTACTTTATCACCCCGACCGGCCACGGGTATGTTTTCTAGCTACGGCCCCGCGGGGTTCTCTCCCCGTCCCCTCAACAACCATGCGCCGCGTGCGCTAACCCCAACGTCCCAACAGTCTCCGCGAGCTGGACATCGAGCTGATGAAGCGTCTGGCGCCCCGCGTCAACGTCATCCCCGTCATCGGTCGCGCCGACTCGCTCACCCCTGGCGAGCTGGCCGAGTCCAAGAAGCTGGTCATGGAGGACATCGAGCACTACCGGATCCCCGTCTACAACTTCCCTTACGATATCGAGGAGGACGACGAGGATACGGTCGAGGAGAATGCCGAGCTCCGCGGTCTGATGCCGTTTGCCATCGTGGGCTCCGAGGACATTGTCGAGATTGGCGGCCGTAGGGTCCGCGCCCGTCAATACCCGTGGGGTGTTGTCGAGGTCGACAACCCGCGCCACTCGGACTTCCTGGCCATCCGCTCTGCCCTGCTCCACAGCCATTTGGCTGATCTCAAGGAGATCACTCACGACTTCCTTTACGAGAACTACCGCACCGAGAAGCTCAGCAAGAGCGTCGAGGGTGGTGCCGGAGTGTAAGTCTATTTGAGAACCCGAGGCCTGCCCGTGGCATTTTGCTAACATTTGTCGTTGAATAAGTAGTGACTCGTCGATGAACCCCGAGGACCTGGCCTCGCAGTCCGTGCGCCTCAAGGAGGAGCAGCTCCGCCGCGAGGAGGAGAAGCTGCGGGAGATCGAGGTCAAGGTCCAGCGCGAGATCAACGAGAAGCGACAGGAGCTGTTGGCCCGCGAGTCTCAGCTCCGCGAGATCGAGGCTCGTATGGCCCGAGAGGCCGCCACGGCGGCCGGCGGCAGGGATGCCGCGGACGCAAACGGCGAGGAAGGCAACTAGAGGGGCGCCCCCGCCAGCGCCTTCCCCCTCCCGCCGATTGCTTCACCCGATTTTATCGCTGTATCGATGGACTGAAAGAAAGAATAACCAACAAAGACAAACAACGAGGAGGGCGTCGGTTCCTGTTTCCCCACTGTCACGAGATGGCAGGACTCTCGCGTCCCAACATGATACCCCCCTTATTATTGCCCCAGGGGCGCGGCTCCTGCATCTGAAGCTGTCCCTCCTCTTAGTTTCTCCCTGTGCGAGCAGACTCCCGAGACGACCACGAATCGTACCCCGGCTTCAGGAGGATGTGATGAGCAATCACACAGGACATCAAACAGCCAAAGCTTCCGGAATGCGGATTGTGTTCTTTCCTTTGGGAATTTTTGTCGGTGGATATAGGTGGGAAGGGTGAGGAAGTGGAATGAGCCACATGCCCGGAAAGATGGACGAAAGAAGCCACTCGGCGATGGGCTAGCGACAGCTGTGGCAGTGCGGATTTCTTTTATACCCGTGGTAATGAGGAGCTTTCGAAGAGGGCCGGCCTCGTGAGAGAGTACTCGAGAAGGGAGGTTTTGGACCTCTTGTCTTTCTGCTCCGCCCCTTGGTCCTGGCCATCGACTTCGCTGTTGGTCTTTTTTTGCCTGTTACCTGGTGGTTGCCTGCTGGCGGAGCTGTCAAGGCCCCTTTCCGCCTGCTTTCGTTCTCTTCTCCACACCCATTTTATCTCTTCTCTCCCATACACATTCCCCAGCACGTTTTTCTATTAGCTCTCTTCTACTAGTGGCCTTCTAATGCAGATATCATCCTGGTTTGTGGTTTCCTCGATTCTCATCTTTCCAGATGACTGGCTGCTTTGGTATATAATCGGTCGGACTCGAATGGGATCCATTATCGTTCTCCGGACGAATGGAAGAGCCGACATCGTATCTTGCGCCTACTGGTTCACAGCATCAGGGTCACCGACGAAGCGTGTTCGCACGTTATTTGACGATCACATAAACAGTAAAATGTGTTCTCGCAGCTATTGGTATTCGAATAAAAGAAAGCCCCAAAGCCGCGCTTCAAGCCCAACACACGCAACCTAGCAGCCGGAATCCATGCCATTCCTCAACCCAAATTGCAACCGACAGAAGTAACGATACCTAAAAAAAAAAAAAAAAAAAGAAAGGAATAAGAAGAAAAAACAACCGTAACTGAGCCGGGCCAGTACGTCCTAGGGTCTGTTGGGCACTTCTGCTGCTAGAGTGTCTAGACAGCTGTGGAAGCCCGGATTTCCAAGCCGCCCGCCCTCGGGAACATCTCAACAGAAGGACAAAAGCATAACAAACTGTTCACAACCTCGGTAGAGCCCCTAAAGATGTTGTTTCCATACAGACGCGCGGAGCGCAGCCAATGAGTAGGAAGTCCCTGAGGCCACATGCGCCTACCTGCCTAGTTCTGAGACTGATTGTTGAGGATGCGCAGGATGGCGAGGAAGAGGTTGATGATGTCAAGGTACAGGCTGATGGCGGCCGCGATCTCCTCCTCGACGTGGTGGTGGCGCATGACGAGCTGGGTGTCGACCAGGATGTAGCCGCTGAAGATGAGGGCGGCGAGCCCGCCGTAGATGAGGTCGGCGGTCGAGTTGTAGGGCAGAAAGGCGGCGACGAAGCCGAAGAGGACGAGCCCCCAGAGGGCGCCAAACAGGTAGGGCATCCACGAGGTGAAGTCGTACTTGGTCTGGCAGGCGAAGGCGGTCAGGAACACAAAGATGCCGGCCGTCAGCAGCACGGCCGACAGCACGACCGACGACTTGTAAAAGGTGACGACGACGGAGACGGTGTAGGCCTCGAGCAGGGTGAAGCCCGCGAGGAAGAGCAGGTTGGTCGGGTACGTCTTGCGCTTCCAGTAGGTCAGGAACATCATGCCCATGGCGCCGAAGAGCGACAGCCACAGCACGCCCGGGTGGGCCCGCGTCCAGTCGCGGTAGGCCGGGCTGAGGAAGCCGAGGGCCGAGACGCCGCCCGTCAGGAGCAGCTGCGCCGTCAGGATGGCGTACACCTTGCGGATGAACTGGTGGCGGATGTCGATGGTCGCCTCGGACACGGAGCCGCCGAACTTGAAGTCGTCGGGCACGTTGTCCTCGCTGCTGCGCGGGGCGCCGCCACCCAGCAGGCGCTCCGTGTCGGCGTCGGCCGAGGACGAGGGCCCGCCGGCGGACTGGTAGCTCGGCGGCGCCGTCGTGTAGTCGACATGCTCGTCGGGGTCCTGCGTCGGGGCGGGGGTGTACTTTGCGTTTGCGGCCATGGCTGCGGTTCCTTTCTTTTCTCTCTCGCTGTTTTTAATGGGTGGTTGGTTGCCCTTGGGTCGTCTTTTCTCGGTTCCGTCGGGCGGTCGGGCGGGGACTACGGATTTGCTGCCACGAGGGACGGCCCTTGCTCGGGGAGGGAGGGGATGAAAAAAAAAAAAAAAAAAGAGTTTGGCCGCGTTCGTGGAGGAGGCGATGGGCTAGATTGAGCGGATGGAAAGAAAAGGGCGACAGGCGTCGACGAGCCACCTAAGTAAACTCGAAACATCTGGAAGGTGACAGCGTCATCCCGTCGCGCTGGAGTAGGCGGCACCAAGAGTGGGGCCAGGATGTCTGCTGCGCCCCAGATCACGTGCGCGCACGGCCTCATCGAGTCAGCACATGACATCCGTAGAAGGATCTTGCAGGGCAAACAATGGAAAGCAGCACTTCCTAGCAGGGCCGCCTCAAGGCGTGGATAAACTCGTTCCGCGACACTTTCCCGGGTTTCTTCCTTTCGCAGCATTCACTTTCCCTATGTTTATGCCCTCCCGAATATGCAAGCCATCAGCGCGTTATTTTACCAGTGGCTGTCTGGGGCCGGAGGCCGTTGCGCCCCGATGCTGATAACTATACCGACGTCTTCCGATATAAATGGGAATACCTAATCTTGTGGACAGGAAGCTGATTTTGAAACCGCCAGGCTCACTGCGCGTGCTTAGAGCGCATCTACTCAATGACCAGCCTCTAGACCGCAGCTGGCGCTCCCTTGTAAACCCTAAGCCCGGAGATGTGAGAGGATGATATGGGATATACAAGACTGATTGCCTTCACGACGGCCTTCTGCAAGATATTTGACCTACCTGCGGAGTACGAGCACGCCACAGAGTTGGGAATCCTTTTGAGGTCCTGATCCTGAAATAGCCTGACAGCAGCTACGTATCTCTACGATGTAAAGGCAGACGTGCTGCCGGATAACTATGGCGATGAGTGCGCAATTTGGCACGGTGGAATCACTTGCCCTACTCCCTCGTGGCCAAGGCACACAATGCCACTACTCCTCTAATCTTCCCCAGGGGCAAGCCATCGCACCCGCAGAGATAATGATGCTGTTGACAAAGGGTTAGAGAGCATGTCAACGGATCTACTGCTTTGAGCCAGGGATTCTCAGCACACGGTAGATGGCACCCGGCAACTTGCCTTTCGTCTTTTAGTGTTCGAGTGGTAATAGACGCCTGCGGAGAGCACGGCCGCTAAGTACGGCACGGCACTCGCCATCGCTCACGGCTCCGCTTTGTAAGATGTATATAAGGAGCGTCCGTAGGATCTTCACGGCACGCTTGCTACCCAACGAGACCAGCATTGCCGTTGGCCTTGCTAGAAATCGAGCAACGCCGATAACTGTGCCAGGGCCGTAACTAGTACTGCCAATACCCCAAAGCCCCGATGTAGCGCCACTGTGGAGGCGAATGCCAGCTCTGCTGCTCGGTACGTCACTTACACGAAGCCTGTGGACCCCGGACATGGCTTGGACGGAATGGGGCTCGGCCCAGAGTATGGATATGATGGTTGACCGTGAGCTTAGGACCGCCACCGTGATCACCACCTCTGCCCCTGGACGACTGTGGCTAGGGACCAGCACGGCTGACGCCCCCATCCAATCACCCGGGGCGGCGGTAACAGTCCTTGCCGTGGTCAACTATCGCGCCGCTTTAATGCTGCCTAGATATGCCTAAGTCTATACCAGCCTCGCCCGCTTTGGCGTCGTCTACGCGTGCTAGAGCGCTGCCACCACCAAGGCGGTCGAGGCCCTCACCGTGCGGCGAAACCATTTTCGCCTGCCGGAACCAGCCAGCCGGCAGGACTCCTTGCTGCATCTGCACCGCCAAGGGGCCCGGAGGCACCAGAAGCTATCGCATTCACAGCAGCCTCACGTGTACTACTGCTGCTGCGGGTTGCGACCGGGCGGCCAACGGCTCCGCCAACGAGCGCTTCATCCAAACGTGCCGGTAAGTCCAGCCTCTGTTTCCCTACGCCGCCAATAGTTGCGTCAACGGGTCCCTTCGGCCGGGCCCTTCCATCATCTCACGGCCGTCTCCGGGCCGCCCCGCGCCGGGCGGACCACACGCTCTTCTGCAGGAGGCGTCGTTGGAGCTGCCGCGTGTTCTGATATCTCGTCGACATACAGCCCCCTAACCGCGGCTTGGGACGCCGGCAGTCGTCGATGGCCAGGCCAGCGGGGCACGCGGAGGGATCATGGAGGATAAAAGGGGGTGGGGTTGCGATAGTAGGCCTATGGACAGGTAGCGAGGAGGGGCTCTGTCAATGTCGGCACCCGACGAGGGAGCTGTCTTGGGTCGCCGAGGGCTCTCATCAATAAATGTCGGCTTCCAGCCGCTTACCGGGATATAATTCGAGCTTTGAATTCGACACTCCATCGTGGTTGATAGCCAGGCTCCCAGCCCCAGGCCCTCAAAAATTACATGCAGTCGGGTTCCTTGCCGAGAATCATTGATGCTGCGTTCCCACAGTGGGCCCGTTTGATAGGGTTCTTACTCGATTCCGGACCATTGGGCGTCCACGGGGAGAACATGGAGGTTGAGTTTGGAGGCGAGTCGACGCGAATACGACCCGCGTGTCAGTTTGGCAGTTTGCTGCTGGTAGCGTTGGAGTGCGTGGGTAGCATCCGGCCCAATACGTTTTACGCCGTACGCCAGGGGCGGACACTGCAACCCCACGGCGGCACTCATAGCCGGCCAATGCCCAAGCGGCAAATGCCTGTCAAGGGTGCCCGGCACCTGCCAACCAGCCTAGCAAACCACCTACACCTATACCAAACATCAACACGCAGCAGGTGCCGTGCCTACGGGATCCCATTGGCAGACGCACGAGCTGGAATCTGGCAGATGGCACGTTCCCGTTGGCGACTGGCCACCTGCGGGCAAGAGCCAGATCGCGTCAGCAAGCTGCGACAGCTCCTTGGCCGACCGAGGGGCTTGCGGCTGTGGCCTTCCACACCGCCAATGTCGGGCATGCTCTTCTGCACCATCCGGTCCGTGATGGCGAATGGGTTCAAGAGATTGGATCCTGATGATGGCAGATCCGTGGGCTACTCGCTGATGGTTCAATGGCTGCGGCTTCGGGGTTGACTTGCTGTAGCACCCTCAAATCTGTGTGATGATGGAGCTTCCCTCCATACCAGGCGAGGCGCACCCAGCGCTAAACAAGCAAGCACCCCCAGACACTGGAGAGCTTTCGCAAGCACTGTACCATGGCAGATTCGACTGCGCCGACAAGAGGCCTCGCCCGTTGCCGCCCAATCCTCGGGAAATCAATTCTCTGGAAATCAGCACGAAACGGAACCACGACACCGATGATGGGCCGATCCCTGCAGGTTGGAGCTGCTCTCCTTTTCCCCGCCATCCACATCGTCAAATTGGACGTTGCCCCAGGCCTGGTAGAGCTCTGCTCACACCGCCTTTGATTGCTCTCATCCACCTTCCAAGCCCAGACCCCACTTCTCTCAAAATTTCGAGAAGGGCCGGTCCCCTTTTTTTTTTTTTTTCTGCGCCCGCTGAGAAAGGGAGGCGAGGAGGCAGCCCAGGGCCAAGACTTCCCAAGTGGCATCTGGGGACCAAAAGAAAAACAGGTCCCTTCCCGTGCCCTTTCCCCGTTTGCTGCTACCGTTAGGCCCCTCTCTCTCGTGTCCAGCGGTGTTCGCACAACACGATCTGTGGTGGGAAAGCTTCCTTGCCTGTCCCTTGCTCCCCTCCCAGCCCCAGCCTCGCTCTCTGTTCCTACGCGACCTTCCTATGGTTTGAAGAGCGGCAGCAATCCTTGCAAGCCTCGATCTGCAAACTGGAGCATTCGTTCGGCGTATCAATTGGCAATATCAATTCTTTCTTTTTCTCTTCCTTCGTTGCTTGATCCCCTTTTTACCCCACGGCTTTCCCGCCTCCTCAACAAAATCCACCCCGGCATTTTCCGCCCAAGGCCCCGGCGGACAAAAATCCGGGCCTAGCAGCGCCCACGCTTCCGCCCAGTCTCGCACTTGGACACCTCCAACCCCTCTGGCCCTCGACGACCCGCCCGAGTGTCAGGCCGATAGCTGCCGCTAGACTAGCAACATTGCGCGGCCAGCATATACCCGCGGGCTAAGACTGCTCGCCCGGTGCCGCAAACTCAATTGCGCCGCCAATTCACGAGACAACCGCTCCGTTCTTTTTTTTTTTTTTACCCCCAAAGATCCCGCCCTCGCCAGAAAGCATGGCCGGCCCACTGGGCGATGGTGGCGGCACCCTCGAGCCGCCCTCTCCTCGACGATCCGTGGTGCGCGACCCTTCTATCATCAGGAAAGACACCATGAACGGCCCGTTGTACATGCAGGCCTCCAACAAGACCATGCTGGTCCGGCGTGTCAAGAGGAAGGGCGACGGCCCCCTCAAGAACTTTACGAGGTGGTGTGTCGATAATCAGACTGGTGTGTAGTGTTTTCCTTCAAGCGAGCATTGGCTTCTGGTAATCTATGTGGCCGATCGGGCAAGCCTTTGGACGCCTGGGTGGCTGCGGCACAAGCTCGTCTCGCTGCGTTGCTTGCATGCCCACACTCGCGCCCACCAGCTTCGGCTCGGCACGTCCATTTGGCCATCTACAGCAGCCAAACTAACACTATCTTCCTCGCACACAGGCCTCTCCTTCAACCTCCTAGCGCTTCTTGCCCTCACCCACTTCTTCTTCCCCAAGAGCCGCGAATACACATCCAAGTTCTTCTCGTCGTCACACTACAACTCCAGGACGGAAAAGTACGGCATTGGCAAGGATGACGGCTATCAGATCCTCTTTTGGATCGTGCTTTTCACGGGTATCAGGGCAAGTTCCATGGAGTACATTCTGGCGCCCTTTGCAAAGTGGCACGGCTTGGAAAAGCGCAAGGCTGTCACTCGTTTCAGCGAACAGGGCTGGCTCATCGGCTATTATGCCGTCTTCTGGCCCCTGGGCTTGGTATGTGTGCCCCAAAAACCTATCGCAACAGGAGCAGAAAAAAGTTTCCCTGTGATGATTGGCGCGTGCTGACGACTTCTTCGTCTCTTTGAACCAGTATCTTTACTGCAACTCGGAGTACTACATGAGCCTGCGTAACCTCTGGACCGCATGGCCTAGCAGGGAGCTTGATGGCCTCATGAAGGGATACATGTTGGCTCAGCTGGCCTTTTGGCTGCAGCAGATCCTTGTCATCAACATTGAGGAGCGCAGGAAGGACCACTGGCAGATGTTTGCCCATCACATCATCACCATCTCGCTGATCTATGCTTCTTACCGCTACGGCTATACCCGCGTCGGTAACCTGATCCTGATCCTGATGGATGGTGTGGATATCGTTTTCTCGGTAAGTTCCTGCTCTGGGGCGCCAGCCCACGATTTTCCACAGTCCCAGCGCCGGGGACACCTTCCTGACCCTGTATCCCCGTGGACCAGAGTGCCAAGTGCCTGAAGTATCTCGGGTATAACAGAGCATGCGATGTCTTCTTCGGCCTGTTTATGGTCAGCTGGGTGCTCGCCCGCCACGTCGCGTACCTGATGGTCTGCTACTCGGTCTGGCGCGATACGACGGTCGAGATGGGCGACCAATGCTGGCGGGACACCGCCAAAGGAATCGACGGCCCTCTCCCGAAGCCCAGCGGACTCATGTACATCGCTGAGCCTCTCTGGGACTCGGAGGCGATTGTATGCTTCGATGAATCGGTCAAGTGGGGCTTCCTCTCGGTCCTGCTGCTGCTGCAAGGCATCACCCTCGTCTGGCTGATGGCCATTTTCAGGGTCGCTGTCAAGGTTATCCGCGGCACCGGCGCCGAGGATACGCGCAGCGACGACGAAGAAGGCGAGACGGAGGAGCTGGACCAGCATGAGTATGCGGATGGAAGGACAAAGGAGGCCGCGATTGCCAACCACGGCGGGAAGCTGTCGTACAATGACGACGCCGATAACGATGACGACCAGCCCATTGAGGAGGAGGTCGGCGTCGAGGACATCGACCTCAAGGGCTGGGGCCGTAGATCGGGCGTCAAGAGGCAGGCGTCGTCATCCACGGGCGTCAGCCTCCCTGGACACAGTGATCGCAAGGAGCTCCTTGGCCGTATTGGTTGCGAGAAGCAGGTCGACTGAGCCTGTTCTATTGTTGTGGAGGCTGGAGAGGCAGAAAGAAAGCGTCCTAGATATGGCGGGTGCTGAGGGCGCTGGCTTGGCGCGCAGCCATTTCGAAAGAAAGGGGTGTGGCGGACAGCCCGTGTACCGATCGGGCTAACTTGAGGCCACCACACAACTCACTTTGGAGTGGTTCTCTTCTCGCCTCAGGCGGGCTCCTATACAACACTTCTTATTCTTCACCATTTTAACCTCTCTCATCTATACAGGCCTTTTCTCGCGCAAAAACAGACACTTTGCAAAGCAAAAAAGTGGTTTCGTGTTCTTGGGTTGTCTCGTCACGGGCGGTTTGTTCCGGCAATGTTTTGCTAAAAAGGATATGTACCAGTTGATACGGATTATGGGAAATACACATCTGGCATTTATAGGAAGAATTTATCTAGGCGCGGATCTAGCTGCGAAGCCATCGCGGGCGATAGCTTGTTCCTCTTTTTCTTTCCTTTTTTTTCATTTTTTATTTTTATTTTTTACATTTGTCCTGGAGCATAAATTACTTCGATGTTTCAAGTGGCGTTGTATCATCGGGTCAATTTAACAACCGACACAGGGTCTGCACGGGCGACTATAAGAAGCTTGAAAAACCTCCGTGGATGGTGTGGCACGCGGCTCATGACAGTCAGGGGCCTCAAGACTCTTGTTTGCAGCTGGCAGCGCTTGGGGCGCCTACTGGCGGGTGGTTGACGCTGAAGAACACGCCGGCCATGGTGGCCTGATCGCTAATTGGGCCTGGGTCCGCGTTTCGACAGCACAGTGGGGCAAGTGCCGGGTGTGCGACCCTGCATGTTTGCTGCTGTAGCTCCCGAATCCTTCTGCGTTTCGCTGTCACAAATGTCCATCCCTGCCAGGCGGGAAATTCGACGCCGTCGCCAGTGCCACGATGAGATCCAACCCGAGTACACCGACGACGTCCATACCCTGAGCCCGCGCTGATCGACCGCCCTGTTGGAGCTTGTTGCTCTCGCCAGCGCACGAGCAGTGCTCGGGCGTCCCAACCGCATTCTCTGAATTCACCTGACTGCCTTGCCTGCCCCCGACAGCACCTCGGAATCCGGCGCCGCCCCTCCGTCTCTCCCTCCGTTTTCGCGCGACGAAATCCTTGCAAAAAGACCAAGCGCGTCCTGCGCCCGCGCCACCCGCCTCCGATACGCGCACTGCGCATGCGCCGGAGCCTGCCGATGCGACCGATCACGGCGGGCAGGGATCAGACGCAGGACCAGCACCCGCACCCCCGGCGGTAGCAGAGGAACCACCTCGAGGAGAACACACGGCCGCCTAGGGAGGACACACCATGGCGGGCAACACGAACAGGTTCTCTACCCTCACCTCGGCCTCGGCCGACTCCAAAGATGGCGAGAAGAAGAAGGACATGTGGAACTCCATGCTGGAGTCTGTCGCCAGCGGCAAGCGGCTACCGGAGAAGAACCTGTTGGTTCTCGGTAAGTCCCTGTCCCTTGATGCCGTTCATCTGGCGGCCGGGAGACAGGCTGTATTGTTTGCTTCTCTCTGGGTCCGGGCTGCTGACATGGCCCATGGGGTTTCTGTCCTTCTGCAGGCGGCACTGTCGAGTCGCAGCGAGACTTTCTCGAGACCCTCTCCAACACCGAGTCGAGGAGGCCGTTTGATAGACAGGGGTCTAGGGTACCTCCTCCTGTCGCGAACCACTTCGCCCTCGGATACACGTACTATGACGTCCTCGACGCAGACCAAGAAGGTTTGCCCCAGTCTGCCCTCGTCGACTGCTGCCCGCACCCTGAATCAACCCCGCGGGCGGGACGGACCCGACCTTCCTTGAGACCGGCTAGAGCTCGCTGACACCATCTCCCGGCAGATATACTCGCCCGCATCTCCCTCTACTCCCTCACGAAGCCATCCCACCAGTTCGATTCCCTCGTCAGGCCGCTTCTCACGCCGCAGACAATACCACACACGCTGATTGTGGTGCTGCTCGACTGGGCCGAGCCATGGTTGTGGATGCGACAGCTGCGCGAATGGATCCTGCTGCTTCGGAAGGTGATGCTGCCGCTCGACCATGACGCCAAGGAGGCGATGGAGGAGGTCATGATCAGCTGGAGGGACCGCGGGAGAGGAGGCGGCGGCACCAACCTGGACGGCACCGGCGCCGCGCCGCTTTCCGGAGCCGAGGCCGGCGCTGACGTTTCGCTGCCGCTGGGTCCCGGCGAGTGGGAAGATGCGCTGGGCCTACCCTTGGCCGTCGTCTGCCAAAATGTGAGACTGGACCCCTCACGCACTGAGCGTCCGGCCATCGATCGATCGCTGACCGAGATATTTGCTACGTTTAGGCCGACAAGATGGAGCTCCTGGAGAAGATGCAGGGGTGGAAGGAAGAGAACTTTGATATTGTTCTTCAGTTTATGCGGACGGTGCTTCTGAAGCGTATGCAGATACTGCTCTCCTCTGGCCCTTCTTGAATTGATCTTGATGCTAACTTTTTGCGACTTTGTTCTGGCCGGCAGATGGCGCGTCACTGATATACACAAGCGCAAATCTTCCCTCGCAGCTGCCGACCCTCATACACTCTAGTTTGGGTATCACGTCGCTCCTGAAGCGGCAACCGCTGAAGCACAATGTCATCGACCGTGACAAGATCGCGGTGCCTCCGAACTGGGACTCGTGGGGCAAAATCAGGGTGTTGCGGGACGGATTCGACGTCGAGTCGGTCAGCAACGGCTGGTCTATCGACCTGGACCAGCCTTTCCCCCGGCCGAGGCCAGCTCAGGTGGCTGGCAAAGCTGAACCTGCGGTGAACGGGACTGGGGAAACGGGCGAGGACGCTGCTGGGACAGGTACCGAGGAGCACGACGAAGACGACGACGATGATGTCAAGGATCGGATCGAGGGCTCAACGGTCACACTGTACGAGGATGCGGTCGAGGACCCGACGACGGCGGCGTTGCAGATGGCCGGCCGCGACAGCCACTCGACACGACTCGAGGTCGAAACCAAGGACCCGCAAACGTTCCTGGCGGAGCAGCTCAAGGTGCTGGATCAGTACCGAATCGAGGCGGAGAAGGAAAGCAAAGGCGCCGAGGCGGGCGCGGCCGGCAGTGGCGCACTCAAGGCCGTTGGGGCCGGCGCTGGCGGGCGTGCGTCGCCGCGGCCCGGGGGCATCAGCCCGGATCCTGGGGCGGCCCCCGTCGCGCTCGGGGCCGTGGGTGATCACATTGGGCCAGTGCAGTTCAACATGGGCGGCATCCAGGTCGATGCCGACGACATGGTTCAGCGGCTGAAGGTGGGTTTTTTTTTTTTTTTTTTTTTTTTTTGTTTACAATCTGCGGTACTGACATGGGCCATCTTGGCTTCTTGCAGGACCGGCAGGCGTACGGCTCATCGCCCGAGCCGGCCAGCCCCACGCACGATGAGGACGATGAGACTGCGGGTCTTAAGAACCACATGGACACGGACAATCTGCAGGCCTTCTTCTCCGGCCTGATGAACCGGGGAAAGACGCGGGCAGAGACCCGTCTTTGATGCCACAGGGCGTACGCCATGAATTTGCGGTTGCGTTTTGTGTGTCTTGAACGCGTCCCATTCCCAACAAAAGAATAATACCCGCAATCAGCCTTGGCTCCGTCTTTTGTCTGTTCGGACGTCTTGGCCCACGTGAAACTGTGCGAGGTTAGGTGCCCTTGGTGTACTTCGCTTGCCCATTTCTCCGTGCATGTTATACAGCATACGGGGTACCACGGCCGATCCCTTTGCTGCCCTGCGGTTCGCTAACCAAGTCCGACAGAGGTCGGTCGGTCATCCGGCCGCAAGTTGAGCCGGCGCAAGAGAGGTATTAGTCAGACGTGGTGCGAGCGATGTTATGAAATGAGCTTTAGCCTATTGCCCCAATGGCGAATTCGAAAGTTGACCGGGTGGAGGGCTGTCGTTTCGTCGAGAGTGTACACATTGGGTCAGACAGCCCAAGTCTGCCGTCTGCTGCGGGAGGGACTTGTGGCCTGTCGGGAGGACTGCTATAGCGGTCGACGATGTGTGGGTGGGGACCATATGGGCCGCATGGATGGCAAGACTGTGGACTCGGAGACGGCAACGGATACATTGTCGGTTGTAGTGACAGCGTCTAACTGCGCATTGCTCTCGATGGCGGGCTCGTCGGTGATGGAAAGGCCCGCGTCGTCTGGAGCCGTTTCGATATAGGATTGGAAGTGAGCCGGAAAAAGGAAGTGCTACCTGATTATTGTACCGAGCAGCCATCATCCCTTTCGCTAAGCTAAATGTAACGCCTGTGGTGCGTGGGCATCTGGCATAAGCTCCGCGTAAATGCTGTAAGTAGGAATAAAGTGCCGTGTGTGATATATATGTAAACGCCTTGTTCGACCCCGGTCTGGGGGGAAAAAAGCAATGATAATAAGAGACGGCCAGGTTTCGAACTATGACCTTTAAATAACCCAGGCGCCAACAAGCAACTGCGAGCTATGCGCCATAAGGATATAATTTGTTGGTTTGGCCCTTTCATGGGCAGTAGGGGCCAGTCCAGGCGCCGAAGATGTCGAAGTCGGGACGGGTATCGATCGTGTTGACATGTGCCGCCTTGGCCTTTTTGGATTTGGGGGTGTGTCTTTTTTCGATCGAGTCGAATGCCACGTTCTTGTGGTCTGGCTTGAGCCTGGCAAAGGCCTTGAACGTACCCATATCTTTCCAGTAGATGTGCCTGGCCAAGTTGTAATACGCCGGATTTATGTGATCGAGCATCCGCTTGACAAAGTACCCGATCTCGTACCAGATGGCAGTAGAAGAAACGAAGCAAGTGAAACCGTAAACAACTGTAAATTATAATTAAGCTTGTTCCGGCACCATTTGTTAAATATCTGTGCTGCTGCAGGCGATGTCGATGGCGCCGTTGAAGACCTTGATGAACTTCTCTGGCGTCCACTTCTTTCGTAGCATTGAGCACAGCACCCTTCTATCGAGCGTTTATTAAAGCGTAATCATCTCGTCGGGCTTGGCAGGATCTTTTTCGCACATTTTCCAGGATTGGGACTTGGACTGGGTTGGTAAAAAAATAACTGCGAATTATTAAAATGGGCCACGTTATAGCACACCTCCATCTGCTCGATCATGTCCGGCTTTTACGGGTTGCCACCGTTGACATTTTCCTTGAAGTTTCTCCTCCACCCCTTGGCGGCCAGGGAATCTCTAATGTCACCCCAACCCCTGTGAACGATCTTGCCCGCCTTGCGGGAGGTGACAAGGTCGAGCAACATGGCCAGCCTGGCCTGGTTCCTCTGCTCTTGCGCTTTGTTCCCCGCATACCAAGAAGAGGGGGAAGGGGTCAAGGAGGCCCGCTTCAGGTCCGGACTAACGCCTGACGGTGTTAGTGTTGGCCCTTGGTCTGGTTTGGGCTGGCATTCCTGTTTTTTTTTTTTTTTTTTTTTTTTTTTTTTTTTTTTTTTTTTTTTTCTTTTGCGTATCTCTCCCATATATCTCTGGGTTCACGGTATCCGGAAATGGCATTCTTCACTGGGGCCACATCGTATCAATGGTTTTATCCATAACCGAATCCTACTTTTGTCAGATGAGCGAGGTGGTCGGCTGCCCTGGCGGCCATGAAGCTTTGGTTATGTATACCCCAAAAGGCCAAGTGCCTTTTTCTTCTCCGTCACCCTTCTCCTCTCCCTCACCCTTCTCTTCTCCGTCATCCTTCTCGTGGCTTGCCCTGTTAGAGAGCATTCCGTTCCCGCCCTCCGTCCCCAATACTCAGGGCCGGAGTCCCTTCACTTGGCACTTGGAGAAGATATAACACGGCTTCTCCTTGGGCTTCTCCTTGGTGAAAAGCCCGCGGGCCATCAACCCCGCAGGTGCTGCCGGGGGCTGGCGGTCGCCTCCCGCCGCCTCGTTGCGGCGCGTCGGCATGCCGGGCATGAGGGGTCTGGGCTGATTGCGGAGACGCTCCGCTTCCCGCTCGCGTTGCAGGCGCGCCGCGGCCTCCTGCGCCTGCTGCTGCCGCAGCTGCTCCGGAGTGAAGACTGCGGCCTTGGGGTTTTTGAAGTCTGCCTTTCTCTTTTGGTCGTCCTTGCTGGGAACCCTGCGCGCCGCCAGCTGCGGGGCCGCGGCCTGGATTTCAGCGTCGCGGGCGGCCACCACGTCGGTGCCGCTGCCGCCGCCGGCTCCCAGGGGGAGAGCGGTGGCGCCGAGGGAGACGAGGACGAGGGCGGCGGTGAACTGCTTGGCGAGCATTTTTGCGGTTGATATTGTGTTTTGTGGGTGGCGCTGGCGAGATATATGTCGCTGTATGGTTGTGTTGCTGTAATATGGCTGTCTTGCTGCTTGGTTGCTTGTGGTTGGAGATGTTCTGCGCTGTTGTACTGAGACTGGATTGGGAATGTTCTGCCAGAGAATCCGCTTCGAAAGGGCGCCATCGTCATGCCTTTATACTCGATTGCAGCTCTTTGGTTAGGGTACCAGCCGCGGCACTCGGCAGACTGCAACCGCTGTTACCAGGCATCCCATCGTCCCGTCACTAAGCTGCGTTCCGCGATGATACTGCGGTTTGGCTGATCCACGCACGAAAGTCGGGACGCTGCCTGGACGAAGTGGCAGTGTTTGCAACGCGACTTGGCGATATTCGATTTTTGATACCCAACGCGGGAACCGAACGCTTTTAAAGGAACAAAGCGGGCGCCGTATGGAGGCTGAGGGGTAAATAAGCCACGTCGGACTTGATGCCGCGCGCAGAGAGCGAAAAGGTTCTGCCTGGCGGAACCATCATCAGGTCGGATGAGAATGGTGCACGGAAGTAAGCAAAAGAGGGCCTCCGAAAGGCCGAGTCGAGAGAACTCAGCGACGTTCTCGATGAATACGAGGGTCTTGCTAAATCGAGCGGCAATTTTCAACCGACCGGCACTGATAAACCACGTTAGGGAAAAATAAAAAACGAGCGTAGTTTAGATCCTGCCTTAAAATTTAACGCCGCAAGGCCCCTTGTGCCATGCCTAACATGCAGCGTCCAAATAGCACGACAGCCAACTTTTGAAGATTTAATTACAAATGTTCTTACAGTTAATCGCAATTGCAGGCACCACTGCAAGCCTCGACAACCACGGCCGTCACGACGGGCGACAGCCTGGCGACCCGGCCCGAATCGTCGCGCTTCACGCAGCTAGGGCAGCCCTCCGGGACTATGGAGCCCAGCCCGTTGTCGATGTAGACCGTGGTCGGGGCTGCAGGAGAGAGTGTAGGTGTTTGTGGAAATGCACCCGCCGCGGGCCTCCATCTCGCCCCGGTGGCCGGCACTTGGTTTTGGCGGCGGCCTGGGGCTTGGTGCTACCGGGCGATACTGCCTTTGGAGTCTTGGGCTTGGCCGGTGTCGCAAAGGAACGGGACCCACGCGGGGGATCTATAGTATCAGGATCCCGGTGCGCGTGACAGACCCCCGTCCGGCCGAGGCCGATGGGTGCTCAATAAGCCCTGCAGCGCATCTGTATATATAGAGCCAGAGAGTCTCCTACTCTCACCCTTTTTCCTACTAGCTCTTTAGAGGTAGGTTCAACTACAAGGTCTACTGCGCACACGCCCCTACTTTGCAATATTACGGATTTCGTAAGCTACGAGGCTCACCTGAGGATGCGATTCTTGGGGGAGTAGGCTGGTAGAAAACAAGGCGAATGTTGCCCGTGAGATGTTATTCGTGCATCATTCTCTTTTTTTTTTTTTCTCTTTTTCACTGGGTTCCTATTCCGAATACGGGTAGATAAGAACGGAGGTATCAGGCTTATAAATGATGCGTCAGGAGATATACGACCGTGCAAAATCAGGACGGCGTATGTTTTTTCGGTTGGAAACCGTCTGGGAAAGGATGACCGAAAAGATGGTAGGAGCATGATGATTGCCGGGGGAACAAGTGCTAGGAAACTTGGCTGTTTGTTGTAACAACCTCGATCTGCCTGCTTCCGGTGTGGGAAGCTAGTCTAGGGCTCTATATACCGTCTCGACGAGCATTGGCAATGCGCTCAGCGAGCTTGGTGCGCCCAGTCGCTCCGCATGGAGGGTGATGTCGAATTGTTCGACGCCATGCGATAAACGAAAGCTCACCTTGAGGCAGAACGCACCATCGTTGGTCAGGCCCTGTAAATGTTCCCCGGTAATTGGCCAGTGGTGTGTCAGGTCGCCGGCCGACAGTTGGAATTTGGGATCGCCAAGACCTTCCATGATCCTCCCAAAACTCTTCATGATCACTGACCCCTCGATGAAGCGGCAGCGGATGTCGCCTAGAAGTTTGGAAGGGATATGTCACTAAGTGCTCCTGATACCATCTCTTTGACGTCGGGCGTCGACTACCGCCGCTTACCAGAGATTGTCAGTTCGTTCGAAGAGATCTCATGCAGCCTGGAAGTTGGTTCAAAGTAGAAGCATGTGGATATCATCCGGTCGGCCGTCTTCCGGACGAGACGTTGGCCAGCTTCCGATTGCAGGTGCCTGCTGGCGGCGAACTCCAGGCTGCCGTCATTGACGGCCGTCACGTCATTGAACGTTCGCATCCCGGGAGGGAGAACGGCGTTGACGCGTATGTAGCGGCTAGACTCGCAGTCAGCCAGGTCGCCGAAATCTCGCTTCCAAGCGTCCTCTGCATCCAAGTTTCTCTCCATAGAAGGTGTAATCTCGCCATCGTATCGATCTGTGCGGGGAAATTTGGTGGCAGAGCTGGATTTATCGAAGCCTGCCGGCAGTTCTTCGCCATCGGCAGGCCTCCCGGAGCCGACTGAGAGCAGCAGATCCGGATGCCCGCGAGAAGATTGTGGCCACAGCCTCTTGTGCTCCGAGACTGCTACGTTTGAAGGATTGTTTGCAAACAGACCGCCATCGGAGCAAAGCCAGCCGGAGCGGTGCTTGTACTGTTTGAAGCACGAAAGGGCAGTTGCGGTGGCTCTGGCGGCCTCCCAGACCTTGAACATTCTTGACGGGTCGTCACGCTTTTCGGTTATGTATCCTAGAAACGACGGCATGGTGAGTGAGCCTAGCTCAGATTCAAATTCAAATTAACTAATTAGCACACTTCCCACCCACCTTCGCTTTGGCATCCGGTGTAGTTGCTCAGGATGGCACCCTTGCTTTGGGACTCGACCAGGGTTGTGACAAAGACGTTGCAAGGTGTAATGAGATATTCGTCGCAGTCCTCGGTCTATGCGGCAGACCATTCCAGTTACCGGTTAGTAATGCGTGAGAAGCATGCCCTTTATACAGCCTCAAAGCTCAACTCACCCTGGATAGCAGCAATTTGTCGTGACGCTGGAAGATGTGCTTGAGTCGATCCTCGAGAGTGGCTGTGTCGTCGAGGGATCCTGGAACGTCACATAAGGCTTTGAATTTGGGGATAGCATCATTTTGTCCCCAGCATCCCAGAGCGATAGCCAGTGCAATAATCCCGCCGACACTAGTCCCGCCCACAAGGTCAAAGAATCTCACAACCGGGACCCGGCCGCCAAGAGTTCGACCAAGTTCGGCCAGGGTTTGGAGCTCCACGATCCCACACACTCCCCCTCCATCGAAAGAGAGAATGCGGCGGCCAATGAGGCTAGGAAGCGTGAGAACCCGGTAAGGCACCGAGAAAACCTTTGGGTTGTGGTGCAGGCCGCACTCATGTATCTCCACGACCCTGGGATCGCGGGACCACGGCTCGCCCAGGAGAGGAAGGCAGGTTCCGCAAACTCCGTGACGGCATGGCAAAATCTCCCGCGTGCCTTTCTGGAAGCACCAGAAGCATATGAAACTGCTGCAGAGCTTAAGCGATGGGATGGTGTGGAATAGGACACGGATGTTGCGTTGGTGAAGCCGCCAAACGTGGCTGTCGCAAGAAAGATGCACAGGCTGCGAGGCCTGTATTCCCTGCTGCATTCTTGACTCTTCCTCAAGAGAATCGAATTCTTCGTTGAGACTTGGTATGAAGTGGCGCTGGACCTCGTCCATGAAGCTTGACTCCCATGGCCCTACCCCGACGGTGTGTCCGCGAGCGTCCTGGTGGAGATTTGCGCCACTCCCGCCATGGCATCGCAGGGTGTTGACGCAGCGTTTGCCATCCTGGTCTGTGAACTCGCAAGGGACCTCGTCGAGAAACCGGCTCAGAGCGTCTTTGATTTGAGCTTGGTAGATATTCCCGGACGCTTCCTCGCCGACACGTAGCATGTCGCTGATCGTTCCAATGTTGTTTTTGTTGGACCTCTTCATTTCTAGGACGACGGCAGAGCAGATGGCGGGGGCAACCATCTTCGCAAACTTTCTCCCGTTAGGGTCTGTCGCGGCTGGGGCCGTCAATTGCTTGAACGCCTGGCGCATAACAATGAGGAAGCTTGACGACATGCCGGCCTTGGATGGCAAATGCGCGCAAAGCTTCTCCATAAAGTCGAATGGTTTGTCGACATGGGTCGAGAAGTGGTCGAAAGCCAGCTGATAGAAGAGCTCTTGGTCGACGGCGGAAAGCAGCATGTTTGCGTGGGACTTTCGGTCCTGAGCATCAGCTGTCGTGACACGGATCATCTGGCGCAAAGCCTGGAGCTGGTACGAAAGATGTAGTTGGCCGCGGGGAATCCTGATGAACTGGACGGATGCGTAAAAATAGCCGAGAAGCTGTTCCAGGTTTTGGACCTCTCCCCCAAGCTTCTCAATCCATTTCTTGTGTGCTTTCATTGCCTCGTTGCCCCCTTCGTCTTTGAAGACGTCCCCGTGCTCTTGAAATATCATTTTTGTCGTGGCGACAGGATCCCATTCGGAGTCCTCGTTTGACATGTTGAGAACGAACACGAGGTGTGGGAGGGTGGCGCGGTTGACCGCTCCAGTCTGGGATTCGCGTGCCCATTTGAGAAGCTGGACGATATCCTCCTCGAGCGATCTGGAAGCAGCGCTAATGTTGACATGCACCACGACATCCGAAAAGTTATACATCAACTTGGGGAAAAGAGAGGCAATCGCGGAATGCCGCCCCTTGCCCAGCGCAGGGGGAAGGGTGAAGGCACGCTTGACACTCCTCGTGAACGCACCCCAGGAGAAGTCCAGGCGGGGCCAGTGGCCGGATCGAGAAGGGGCGTGGTCAGAAGGGTTGTCGCGGGTCGGATCGTTGGCCCGCGCTACCCTCAGCGAATCGGGAAATTGCTCGCCGCCGTGGAAGCCTTCGCAGTCGGCAAAGAGGAGCGGCCGCTCGCCAGCCCGATGGCCGGGGTCCGGCGCAGGATCGCGATAGAGATGGACGTCTCCAGAGGTTGGGACTGTGCTGCCAGGGCGGCCGATGACTGGGAGCGGCGACTGAACCACGAAGGCCCCGTTGGTCTGGCTCCAAGGATGCTCCATCAGGAGCCTGATCAAGGCGCTTTTCCCGGCGCCCGAGTTCCCGATGAAAGACGCTAGGCGGGGGTGGCACACCGAGTCGGTGGGCTGTTCGTATCTCTGTTGGTCCTGCTGGATCAATCGGCTGAAGCGGGGATATTCCTCGAACTCAAGTTCTGACCCCTCGCGTTGGCTAATGGCGAACCACAGCGCATCGTGCTCAAGGGTAAACTGTTCCTGCCGGACTCGAGCATCATTGGAGGGGTCCAAAATGTTTCCGAAGACCCGACTTTGTCATGTCAGTCGCAATTCCTATGTGAACACAACAATGGAGGGCAGGTGGGGGTATGGGAAGCTGGACATACTATTCCCCTGAGCTGATTCTTTGATGTTCACGATCCTCGCGCCGGTGTGACCGGAGAACTTGCCAACAGTCGTCGCAGAAGAAACCACTGCACCTGGTGCAGTAGGACGTCCACGACTTTTCCCGACATTCGCCGCATATAAATGGCTCATTCGCCGATACAGGTGCATGAGCCATATGCGTCAATCCTGGAAGTGGTATTTGAAGCGATGTTGACCGTTTATGAATCGCGGAACAGGCTAGAATGCCATGGACTTGGAAGCAAAGAATTAGGAGATAGCCCAGCTCTCGAGCTCCAGCAGGGTTCTGGCTGTAGATAAAAGCC